>ML375984.1:0-60031 GCA_005239525.1 Nicotiana knightiana | reverse complement strand
GTTCCCTTGCTGGGATTTCCATTTTTTTTCTCTCTGTTTATTTCCTTGCCCTTGTTTGTGATTTATTTTTGGGTGAGGAAGAGTGTTAAATCACGAAGGGTGATGCCGTGCCATGTTGTATATTGATTATGCACGAGGGGACATTCCGTGCCATGTTTTATATTGATTACGCACGAGGGGACATTTCGTGCCATGTTTTATATTATTCCGCACGAGAGG
This sequence comes from Nicotiana knightiana, assembly GCA_005239525.1. Lineage (NCBI taxonomy): Eukaryota > Viridiplantae > Streptophyta > Magnoliopsida > Solanales > Solanaceae > Nicotiana > Nicotiana knightiana. The sequence goes on along the minus strand of ML375984.1, from coordinate 59,812 downwards.
ACATTCCGTGCCATGTTTTATATTATTATTATTATGCACGAGGGGACATGCCGTTCCGCATCTTTTACTGTTTAATCTGTGTTGTCAATTCCCGTTATTATTTTCAGGTATTTCAGACTGTTGTTTTCGTTTCTGTCATTTCAGTATTTGCTATCTCATACCCCTAGCATGTTCTCCCCGTAATTGTATTCTTGTTTAGTTTCTGCTATACTATTGAACTTCACAGGTACATTTTGTTGTCATGTCTTAGCCTCGTCACTACTTCACCGAGGTTAGGCTCGGCACTTACTGAGTACATGGGGTCGGTTGTACTGATTCTACACCTGCACTTCTTTATGTTGTGCAGAGTATGCAGCCGGACCCGGAGGACATCATTAGTGGGAGTGTCTTCTAGCTTATCCTAGAGGCTTCAAGGTATACCCGCTAGCGTCGTGGGCCTTGGCGTCTCTTCCATCCCTTTGTCTTCACTTCTGTCTTGATTTTCTTCTAGTTTCAGAGAATGCCATCTATTCTCTTTTCAGACTTGCATTTAGCACTCTTACAGACAATTTGTGAGTTTGTGACTCCAGGTTTTGGGAAAATTTACGCGTTGTTGTATTATGTTGTCCTTAATTATCTTGAAACCATATTTATTTCCGCTGTTAAATTGTGAACCGTTTAGTTTATCCTAGTAAATTGATGTTGATATGCTAGTTTATGTATACACATTGGCTTGTCTAGCGGGTTCAACGTTAGACGCCATCACGGCCCGATGGTGGGATTTCAGGGTGTGACACAAGTGCTCAAAAGATGTGAAGAAACAAACCTTGTGCTAAACTGGGAAAAGTGCCCCTTGATGGTGGAAGGGGGTATTGTTTTGGGCCACAAAATTTCCAAACAAGGCAAAGATCGAATTTATTTCAAAGCTTCCTCTTCCTACTTCAGTTGTCACGCCCCAAAATCGAGGGATGAGACCGGCACCTAACCGGGTGAACCCGGTCAAGCGGACCTGGGTTGCCTTTCCTACCCAACGTGTTTCCCCCCATATACACAGTGCATCATATTCCTTATGAAATAAACACTTAGGATGTACAAACTTAAGTTTGTTTCTCTTTTAGCGTTTCAACAATTGATTTCCAAAACATACACAATACATACATAACTTTCCAATACGAACCACGATTCTGAATACGTACAGTTACTACCCAAAATACATATATACACCCACATCATGTCTACGGAGCCTCTACAAATACTAGGAGTTTATACAATACTTGCCGGCAACAAGGCCCCGGCTATACCTTACAATACATAACAGACTCAAAAGAGATGGCATGAATTACACACGGCCCCGGGAGGGAGTTGGGCTCACCAGTACTTGCCGAAAGAGGAGGAGGAGGCACCATTAACGGCGAGCTGAGCTACCTGCTATGGATCCACCTATATCCATATAAAAGATGTAGTTCCCCCGGCAAAAGGGACGTTAGTACTGTGGAATAGTACTAGTAAGTATGAGCAAACTTTACTCAAAGTAAAATCAAGAGATGCACAACTAGAAAGCATTTAAAGGAACCTACACATAGTGCATAGTGATACATAAAACAAGTACAATTGAGGGCCTCACAGATTCTCCTTTCATCACCATCACACTTCCTTTTACACTCCACCCTTGTTACCTCTCCACCCTTATTACCACGTGTTGCGGCGTGCAACCCGATCCCACCTTACATTTCTCTTGCGGCGTTCAACCCGATCCCACAGTACAATTTACACTCCACCCTTTTTACCTCTCCACCCTTATTACTTCTTGCTGCGGCGTGCAACCCGATCCAACCGGACCATCACATTTCATGGAAAACAATAACAGCCCACAATTCAATCACATGGTTTCATATCATCAAGAGTACAATTTCGTAACACCCAACCAATCATATGTTCACAATAGTCTTTATCATCCATTAATTCAACCATAAAGATACTCATAAACAAGAGTGTAAATTCATTACAACCAACAATCCATGTGAAGTTAGGCCACAGTAAACCTTACCAACAATGAGTCATATACGATGTTTCCATGGCCATTTAATTCAATTAGATCAATTCACAATTCCCTTTCATCACTTCTTACATAGCCCTTATCACTTGGATACATTTACACGTTTGAGTTTGTTATCATTCTTTCATACCAACATACTCAAGCATTTAACAGACCTTGCACATGTTAGAGTAATCACATAGTAGTCACCTTTCACAATTTCAATTTTCACGATAACCGACTAAGACAAATCAGAGAATGCAATCTCACACCTCAACAAAACTGGGGAATCAATTCAAATATACTCAACAAGAAACTTATACTGAATGTTTGGACACCAACAAGGTGACTCTACGAAGATTAAAGTTATCCATACGTACCTTGAGTTGGAATTTCTCTATAATTTCTATCCAAAATCACCAGACCTTCTAACGCCTTCAATCTAATTTTCAATGTGGCAGATTAAAACTTAGAGTTAGGAACCTTGAACTCATTTGGGCATTTTATCAACTACTATGTGGTCCTTTAGATTAACTAACCCCTTTTTAGTGAAAGATTGCCCTAGCATACTTCCCTTTGCTAGATTATAGAAGGCTATTCACATGCATGCAAGGTTTCACTTTTTATTTTCAAGAACCAACCTATGTGTGTTTTATTCTTACACAAAATCTAAGAAATTGGGGAAATAGGGTGAAGACTTACCTTTTTGAGTGAAGAAGATGACAATAACTCGATAATTTCCTGGCTGGAGTCATTTTGAAAAATCAAATTGGATGATGTTGAAACATTCTCTCTCAAGAACACTCTTCTTCTCTCTCTATTCTTGGTCAGAAAATCATTAAAAATGAAGGGAAAAAGTGTTTTATAAAACAGGGGTTCGGGTTTTAAATTTAGAAAATAAGAGCCTCGACATAGAGATGCGGTTAGGAATGCGATCGCATTCCGTCTATGCGGTCAGCATTCCTCTCGCATAAATGGCCCTCAAAATGGGCCATAAGGAGACCGGACTGCGCAAATAAGCGACCACTATGCGGTCCGCATACCTGTTATGCGATCGCATAGTGCGTCGCATAATCTCCCTCGCAAAAACCATTGGGCAAGAATGCGACAACTATGCTGCCCGCATTCATGAAATGCTATTACATTCATGTCGCATAGCTGTCCTCAAAATGGACAACAAACTCTCCATGTATGCGACCACTATGCGGTCCGCATACCTGTCCTCAAAATGGACAGCAAATTGTCCAGGTATGCAACCACTATGCGGTCTGCATACCTGTTATGCGATCGCATAATGTAAAATTTCTGGAAAATTTAATCTTTCATGTTCTGGGATACTTTTTACTCAAAATAGGACCGCTTTAAGAATTTCTACAGTTATAACAGCACAGGGAACTATTCGGACATTATTTTAGACATAGAAATTTTACGGGTCTTTACATCCTCCCCCACTTAAAAATCAGTCGTCCTCGAATGAGGATCGGGAAATCATTTTATTTTGAAAACACAATATGCCAACCCCCAATTTCTACTAACTCCAGTATTTTCTGAGAATTTTGCTAGAGTTTCCTCTGTAATTAGGCCTATCTACCTGGCAGAGATCCCCCGAAACACATGTTCATAACCGATTCCACACATAATTAGTTATTTCATGGCCTTCCACATAATTTGGTCACCTTGACAAGTCCCGTATAATTCAATTACTTCAACATGCCATATACACTTCAATTAATCATTACCAATCTACACTTCAATTAATCATTACCAATCTATGCTTCAATTAATTATTCAACCATCACATGAGTTTCACATAATTTCATTTACTCCAAGGGGTTGTACATTACTCAAATAGTCACAACATAAAAAATTATGGCACAACTTGAGAAGTTACAATAGTAGAGCAATTAGGGGAAAATGGGGTGCGTTTGCACAAAACTGAACGTAACATATAATTTCTTAGAGATGACGGTTCGCACGATCACTACTAGACTTATTCAAAAAAATGAGGATATTTTTCTTTCATTTCATTTTCCGCTTCCCACGTGGTTTCCTCAACTTGCTAACTTCGCCACAACACTTTAACTGAAGCAATTTCTTTTTTCCTCAATCTACGGACTTGCCTATCAAGAATAGCAACCGGAATCTCTTCATACGATAATTTTTCTTTAACCTCAATAGTCTCAACTGGCACGATGGCGGATGGGTCTTCAACCACTTTCTTCAACATAGACACATGGAACACCGTGTGCACTAATGACATTTCAATGGGCAATTCTAGCATATAAGCCACCTGTCCTATCCTTTGAGCAATCCCATATGGCTCGACATACCTAGGGCTCAATTTTCCTTTCTTCTCAAACCGCATTACTCCTTTCACGGGAGACACCTTCAAGAATACCCAATCATCTATTTGGAACTCCAAATCTCTTCGACGAACGTCCGCATAGGATTTATGACGACTCTGAGCAGTTTTCATCCTCTCCTGAATGAATCTAACTTTTCCCATAGCTTGGTGCATAAGATCCGGTCCTAGGAATTCTGCCTCACCAACCTCAAATCATCCGATCGGAGATCTACATCTCCTTCCATACAACGCCTCAAATGGGGCCATCTGAATACTAGCATGGAAACTGTTATTATAAGAAAATTCTATAAGAGGCAAGTGATCATCCCAACTACCCTTGAAATCTAATACACAATTCCGTAACATGTCTTTAAGCGTCTGAATGGTCCGCTCTGCCTGCCCCTCAGTTTGTGGATGGAATGTTGTGCTGAGATTTACCTGAGTACCCAAACCTTGCTGAAATTTCTCCAAACGTTAGCTGTGAACTGGGCCCCTCAATCCGAGATAATAGATACTGGAGTGCCATGGATCCTGACTATTTCTTTGATATACAACTAAGCGTACCATTCTGCAGTATCGGTGGACTTGACTGGCAAAAAATGCGCCGACTTCGTGAGTCGATCCACTAGCATCCAAATCGAGTCGAACCTACGCGGAGTGCGAGGTAACCCCACCACAAAGTCCATATTGATCATCTCCCATTTCCATTTCGTTCTTCCAAACAATCCACTGGGCCTCTGATGCTCGGCCTTCACTTGCTGACAATTTGAACACTTAGCCACAAAGTCCGCCACACCCTTCTTTATACCATTCCACCAATAAATTTCCTTGAGATCATGATACATTTTCGTAGAACCTGGGTGTACGGAATACCTGGAATTATGAGCCTCTGCCATTACCCTTTCCCGGAGATCATCCACATCTGGAACACATTACATCTCTTGACACTGCAGGACACTATCATCATTGCGAGTGAGAATGCTGAAGTCTTGTGATTCAAAATTGCTTCCCTACATTGTGCCAAAGCCGGATCCTTGAATTTCTTTCCCTTGACTTCTACTACAAGCGAAGATTCTGCTCCATTACGCACCACAACATCCCCTTCGCCCGAGGTCGAAAGACAGACCCCCAGACTAGCCAACTGATAAACTTCCCGAGCCAAAAGCCTCTGACCGGCTTCCAAATGAGCCAATCTACCCATGGATTTCCGACTAAGAGCATCGGCTACGACGTTCACCTTCCCTGAATGGTACAAAATACTCATATCATAATCCTTGAACAATTCCAACCACCTCCGCTGCCTTAAGTTCAACTCCTTCTGCTTGAATAAATACTGAAGAATCTTGTGGTCTGTGAACACGTCAACATGGACCCCATAAAGATAATGCCGCCAGATCTTCAATGTAAACACAACCGCTGCGAGCTCTAAATCATGCGTCGGATAATTCTTCTCATGATTCTTGAGCGGCCTTGAAGCATACGCTGTAACTTTACCACATTGCATCAACACACACCCCAAACCAACCCTTGAAGCATCACAAGAAACTACAAATCCCTCTGAACCTTCTGGTAAGGTCAACACTGGAGCCAAAGTCAATTTCAATTTCAATTCTTGGAAACTCTTTTCAGAAGCATCAGACCAATGGAACTTAACCACTTTCTGCGTCAGCTTAGTCAATGGGGAGGCGAGAGTAGAGAATACCTCCAAGAAACTCCGATAATATCCAGCCAAACCCAAGAAATTGTGAATCTCTGTCAGGGTCGTTGGTCTAGGCCAATCCTTTACCGCTACAAAGTTTTGGGGATCAACCCGAATCCCTTCCCTGGAAACAACATGGCCCAAAAAGGTAACTGATTCTAGAAAAAACTTACATTTTGAAAATGTTGCATACAATTGGTGCTGCTGAAGAGTCTGCAGAACTGCCCTAAGGTGATTAACATGATCTTCCTGACTTCGCGAATAAACAGGGATATCGTCAGTGAATACAATCTCAAAGGAGTCAAGAAACAGTTTGAAAACCCGATTCATAAGATCCATAAAAGCTGTTGGGGCTTTGATTAGCCCAAAAGACATTGCTAGGAATTCGAAGTGCCCATAACGAGTCCTGAAGGCGGCCTTAAGAATATCTTGATCTCTGATCTTTACCTGGTGATACACGGACCATTAATCAATCTTTGAGAAAAACCTAACACCTTGCAATTAATCGAATAAATCATCTATCCGAGGAAATGGGTATTTATTCTTGATGGTGACCTTGTTGAGCTGCTGATAATCAATACACATTCGAAGCGATCCATACTTCTTTTTGACGAATAGAACCGGTGCGCCCCAAGGCGACACATTAGACCTAATGAAACCCTTTTCTAATAGATCCTATAATTGTTCTTTTAACTCTCTCAATTCTGCTGGCGCCATTCGGTAAGGTGGAATAGATATTGGCTGCGTATCTGGCATAAAATCAATCCCGAAATCGATCTCCCTATCTGGCGGAATCCCAGGAAGCTCGTCCGAAAATACTTCAAGAAATTCATTCACAACAAGCACAGATTCGGGAGCAGGCACCTCTGAAGTGGTGTCCGCAACCCGGACCAAATGGTAGATGCACCCCTTTCTCATCATCTTAGAGGCTTTAAAGTAGGAAATAAATCTACCGCATGGCACAACATTATTCCCCTCTATTTGATAACTGATTCATTAGGAAACTCAAGCCTCAATATCCTGGTTCGGCAGTCGAGTTTAGCGAAGCACGAATAGAGCCAATCCATCCCCATAATTACATCTAAATCTACCATTTCTAACTCAATAAGATCGGCCGTGGTATCCCGACCACGCACCGTAAAAACACAATTCCTATAGACTCGGACGACCGTAATAGAATCACCAACCGGAGTCGATACAGAGAACGACTCGTGAAGCAGTTCGGGTTCTATCCCAAAACTTGAAGCAATAAATGGAGTAATATATGACAAGAAGACCCAGGATCTATAAAAGCATAAACATCATGAGACTGAACAGTCAGAATACCTGTGACAACATCTGGAGAAGCCACGGTGCTCTGGCGACCACTCAAAGTATAAAATCGGTTGGGTCCCCCTTGACCCCACGCTCCACCCCTAGCTACTCCGCGCCCTGCTGGTGCTGGAGGGCATGCTGAGGACGTAGCGACTGATGAACTGGAGGGTTGAGCAGCACCCCTACCTGTGCCCTTACTAGGCGCACGACAATCTCGCTGAAAATGGCCCCTCACTCCGCATCTATAGCATACCGGGATATCCAAGTAACAAGGCTTAGTATGAAATCTCCCACACTTAGGGAATGTGACCCTCCGCTGGTGCTGGAACCTCCCACCTGAGCGACCCGACTGATGGAACCTCCTGCTATCTGAACCGGGTCCAAAACGACCTCCCTACTGATAACTGTGCCCTAATGGTGATAAACTCGATGAGGACTGAGAATATGACTGAGATGGCCCTGATGATCCTCTCCCAAGGGCTGATATCACACCTCCAACTGAGCTCCCAGGGTTGCCCGCCGACTGGGCCCTACTACTGCTCTCTCTCTCCATCCTTATTTTCAATTTTCGAGCCTCTGTAGCCTAGGCGAATCCCACTATTTTCCCATAATTCATATCCGAATGCAAGGCAGCTCTAGCAGCTTCATTAATAACCAAGGGACCAAGGCCCTGAACAAACCGACGAACTCTAGCCTCCATAGTCAGCATCATGTGAACAACATATTTGGACAAGCGCACAAACTCTATATGATACTCCCACACACTCATGTTGCCCTGCTTAAGAACCTAGAACTCCACAGCACGGGCTGCCATAGTCTCGGCAGGAAAGAAATGATCCATGAAGGCATCAACAAACTCATCCCACTTTGCCAGAGGGCTCCCCTCCCCATGGGAACTCTCCCATATTTCAAACCACGAATATGCCACTCCCTTCAGATGATAGGAAGCCAACTCAACCCCCTCTGTCTCAATAGACCTCATAACTCGGAGGATCTTGTACATCTGATCAATGAACTCCTGAGGGTCAGCCTCTGGGTCGGTGCCTGTGAACTCTGGAGGGGCTAACCGCAGAAACTGGTTGACCTTGAAACCGATGAATCCCCTTGTTCGCTAGAGGATACAAGGGCAGGATTTGATCTTTGGACCTAGGAGGCCACTAACTGGGTTAACATCTTAATAGCTCCCCTGAGGTCCCTATTAGAAATACCGGGACCGGAAGCTGGGACTGAAGAAGGATCAGGAACATCAGCGGGAGGGCTTGTATCACCCTCCTCTGGAGCAGGAATAGGAATATCCTAGCCTGGGATGGAAGAGTTAGGCCGGTTTAGGGCTGGGCAATCATTCTCACCCGCACCATCAGATAAAGAATTCATGGTCACTCCTGGGGTGGCATTGGCCTCTAGGCCAAGTCAAACTTTCTTCTTGGGTGCTATTTACTGAAAATCAGAACAATGCACGAGTTAGGGATAGACAACCTCACCTTCCACCATATCGCACGATCCATGAAGACAATAAAAGGGTACTTTCCTAAATGTCCATGCAGCCCCCTAATTATAGATGTGGTCAACAACACACCGAAAAGAAGGGCTCTACTAGACATGGCTCCGAGACATCCTAGGACAATTTTAAAACCTTAGGCTCTGATATCAATTTTGTCACGCCCCAAAACAGAGGGACGAGATCGGCACCTAACCGGGTGAACCCGGTCAAGCGGACCTAGATTGCCTTTCCTACCCAGTGCGTTTCCCCGGTATATACAATGCACCATATTCCATATGAAAAAACAACTTAGGATTTAAGAGTGGATTTACAAACTTAAGTTCATTTCCCTTTTAGCATTTCAACAATTTGGTTCCCAAAGCATACACAATACATACATAACTTTCCAATACGGACCACGATTTCTGAATACGTACAATGACTACCCAAAATACACATATACACCCACATCATGTCTACGGAGCCTCTACGAATACTAGAAATTTATACAATACTTTGCCGGCAACAAGGCCCCGGCTATACCTTACAATACATAATAGACTCAAAAGAGATGGCATGAATTACACACGGCCCCAGGAGGAAGTGGGGCTCACCAGTACTTGCTGAAAGATGAGGAGGAGGCACTACTAATGGCAACTGAGCTATCTGCTATAGACCTACCTACATCCATATAAAAGATGTAGCGCCCCCGGCCAAAGGGACGTTAGTACTATGGAATAGTACTAGCATGTATGAGCAAACTTTACTCAAAGTAAAATCAATAAATGCACAAATAGAAAGCAGTTAAAGGAACCAACACATTGTGCACAGTGATATAGCAACAAGTATAATTGGGAGCCTTACAGATTTTGATTTCAACACAATCACATTTCAGCTTTATTACATTCTGTTGCGGCGTGCGACCCGATCCCACCTTACATTTCTTGTTGCGGCGTGCAACCCGATCCCACCTTATATTTTACACTCCACCTTGTTACCTCTCCACCCTTATTACTTCGTGTTGCGGCGTGCAATCCGATCCCACCGGACCATCACATTTCATAGCAAACAATAACAGCCAACAATTCAATCACATGGCTTCATATCATCAAGAGTACAATTTCATAACCAATCATGTGTTCACAATAGTCTTTATAATCCATTAATTCAACCACAAAGGTATTCATCAACAAGAATATAAATTCATTACAACCAACAATCCAAATGAAGTTAAGCCACAATAAACCTTGCCAACAATGAGTCATATACGATATTTCCATGATCATTTAGTTCAGTTAGATCAATACAATTTCCCTTCATCACTTGTTAAATAGCCCTTATCACTTAGATACATTTACACATTTGAGTTTGTTATCATTCTTTCATACCAACATAAGCATTTAATGAACCTTGCACATGTTAGACGAATCACATAGAAGTCACATTTCACAATCTCAATTATCACGATAATCGACTAAGACAAATCAGAGAATGCAATCTCATACCTCAGCAAAACCGGGCAATCAATTCACATATACTAAGCAAGAAACTTATACAGAATGTTTGGACACCCACAAGGTGACCCTACGAAGATTAAAGTTAGCCATACATACCTTGAGTCGTCCCCTTTTTAATTTCTCGCACAATTCACCGGACCGTCTAACACCGTCAATCTATTCCACAATGTGACATATTTCACTTAGAATTAGGAATCTTGTACCCAATTGAGTATTTTATCAAACACTATGTGACCCTTTAGACTACTAAACCCTTTTTGAGAATAATTACCCAAACTTATTCTTCCCTTTACTAGATTATGGGATTTAATTCACATGCATGCAAGATTTCACTTATTATTTTCAAGACCCAACCTATGTGTGTTTTATTCCTACACAAAATCTGGGAAATTGGGGAAATAAGGTGAAGACTTACTTCATTGAGTGAATAAGATGACAATAACTTTAAAATTTCCGGGCTTGAGTGATTTTGGAAAACCAAATTGGATGATGCTGAAACCTTATCTCTCAAGAACTCTCTTATTTTCTCTCTATTTTTTGTCAGAAAATTGTTAAAAATGAAGGGAATGGGTGTTTTATAAAACAGGGGGTCGGGTCTTAAATTTAGAAAATAGGAGCCCCGACACAGAAATGCGGTCTGCGATCGCATTCCTGCTATGCCGTCCGCATTCTTGTCACATAGTTGGCCTTCAAATGGGCCAAAATGGGAACCACATTTCCAAGGTATGCGACCACAATGCGGTCCGCATACGTTTTATGCGATCGCATAGTGCGTCGCATAACCTCCCTCGCAAAAACCATGGGGAAAGAATGCAACAACTATGCGGTCCGCATACTGAAAATGCGATCGCATTTCGGGCCGCATAGTTGTCCTCAATTTGGACAGGCTACTGTCCAGGTATGCGACAACTATGCGGTCTGCATACCTGTTATGCGATCACATAGTGCGTTGCATAATGCGCAATTTCTGGAAAACTTAATCTTTCAAGTTCTGGGATTCTTTTTACTCAAAATAGGACCGTTTTAAGAATTTCTACAGTTATAACAGCATAAGGACCTACTCGTGCATTATTTTAGACATAGAAATTTTATGGGTCTTTACACTCGACAGGCAAGAAATGGTCCATGAAAGCACCTACAAACTCATCCCACCTCGCCGGAGGGCTCCCCTCCCTAGGGGAATCCTCCCACATCTCAAACCACGAATATGCTGCTCCCCTCAAATGATAGGAAGCTAACTCGACCCCCTCTGTCTCTGTAGCCTTTATAACCCAAAGAGTCTTGTACATTTCATTTATAAAATCTTGTGGGGCGGCCCCTAGGTCGGTGTCTATGAACTCTGGAGGGGCTAACCACAGAAACTGGTTGACCTTGGGACCTGAAGAATACCCTTGCTCGCTAGAGGATGCAGAGGCAGCATGTGATCTTTGGGCTTGGGAGGCCACTAGCTGAGTCAAAATATGAATAGTTCCCCATCTGAAATACCGGGACCGGAAGTTGAGGCCAAAATAAGGATCAGGAACATCAACGGGAGGGACTGTAGCACCCTTCGCTGGAGCCGGAATAGGAATATCCTGGACTGGGATGGAGGAGTTAGGCAGATTCAGGGCCGGGGAATCATTCTCGCCCGCACCATCAGATAAATAATTCACGGCCACTCTTGGGGTGGCATTGGCCTCTAGGCCGAGTCGGGCTCTCTTCTTGGGTGCCATTTACTGAAAATTGGAACAATGCACGAGTTAGAGATAGACAACCTCACCTTCCACCACATCGCACGATATAGAGTAGCAATAAAAGGGTACTTGCTATGGATCAGGAGGAGGAGGCACCACTAATGGCGAGCTGAGCTAGCTGCTATGGATCCACCTACATCCATATAAAAGATGTAGCGCCCCCGGCAAAAGGGACATTAGTATTGTGGAATAGTAAGAGTAAGTATGATCAAACTTTACTCAAAGTAAAATCAAGAGATGCACAAATAGAAAGTAGTTACAGGAACCAACACATAGGCAAAGTGATATAGAAAACAAGTACAATTGAGGGCCTCACAGATTCTCCTTTCATCACCATCACACTTCCTTTTACACTCCACCCTTATTACCTCTCCACCCTTATTACCACGTGTTGCGACGTGCAACCCGATCCCCACCTTACATTTCTGTTGCAGCGTGCAACCCGATCCCACCGTACAATTACATTCCACCCTTGCTACCTCTCCACCCTTATTACTTCTTGTTGCGGCGTGCAACCCGATCCCATCGAACCATCACATTTCATGGCAAACAATAACATCCCACAATTCAATCACAGGGCTGCATATCATCAAGAGTACAATTTCATAACACCCAACCAATCATATGCTCACAATAGTCTTTATCATCCATTAATTCAACCACAAACATAACCTTACCAACAATGAGTCATATATGATGTTTCCATGGCCATTTAATTCAATTAGATCAATTCACAATTCCCTTTCATCACTTGTTACATAGCCCTTGTCACTTAGATACATTTACACATTTGAGTTTGTTATCATTCTTTCATACCAATATACTCAAGGATTTATCGAACCTTGCACATGTTAGATTAATCACATAGAAGTCACCATTCATAATTTCAATTATCACGATAATCGACTAAGAAAAATCGGAGAATGCAATCTTACCACTCAACAAAATCGGGAAATCAATTCACATATACTCAGCAAGAAACTCATACCGAATTTTTGGACACCAACATGGTGACTCTACGAAGATTAAAGTTAGCCATACATACCTTGAGTTGGAATTTCTCTATAATTTCTATCCAAAATCACCGGACCTTCTAACACCTTCAATCTAATTTACAATATGACACATTCAAACTTAGGGTTAGGAACCTCGAACTCATTTGGGCATTTTATCAACTACTATGTGGTCCTTTATATTAACTAACTCCTTTTTAGTGAAAGATTGCCCTAGCTTACTTCCCTTTGCTAGATAATGGAAGGTTATTCACATGCATGCATGGTTTCACTTTTTATTTTCATGAACCAACCTATGTGTCTTCTATTCTTACACAATCTAAGAAATTGGGGAAATAGGGTGAAGACTTACCTTTTTGAGTGAAGAAGATGAAAATAACTCGATAATTTCCGGGCTTGAGTGATTTTGGAAAATCAAATTGGATGATGTTGAAACCTTCTCTCTCAAGAACTCTCTTTTTCTCTCTTTTTTTTTAGCAAACTGTACTACTAGGCTGGGTGCCTAGTAGTTATTTTATTACTAAGAAAATCCAATAACAAAGAGCCTAGGATGTCCTAATAGAGATAGGACAGTAAAGTATGTGATTACATTGTTCCTATTATCAATATTGGTGTTGTGAAGACCAATATTGATATCATAATGAAAGCTATTATCAATTTGCATAATCTTAAATTATTCTAACTACATAATGGTAAGTCCCAACTGAGACATATGCTCAATCGTCCATGCACCTTGCATTGTCTAGCCTGTGTTTGCTAAATTTATCCAAATCAATGTTGTGCCATATCCCTTATCAATTGCCTCGTATGATCTTCATTTCCTTCCAGTTTAGATAGTTCATCGTAGGTTGCTTCTTCTGATCTTTCATGCTGTTCACAGAACCAATCCATACATGTTTTTCCGCTATAGCAAATCTTAGCGATGGTATGGTGGCCTATTGATACGTCCCTCCTTAGCTCCTTGCCGTTACTTGCAGCTCTCATCCCTTTGTTGTCCACTTCGCATGCTATCTTCAGCTGTTCTTCTGCTATTTTTTCAATGGTGATACTTCAGTTGTATTGCTTCATTGCCGTGTCAAATTTGACAGAGCAAGCATGTGTGTATATCACCTTTCGTCCTCCTCCTTCTATTGCTGTCCCAACTTTTCTTTTCATTAAACAGCATATCACATGTGCCCTGTTCTCTTAAACTTTCTGGGCTTGTTGCTTTGTGCTCTTGAATTTTCTTTATCTTCAAATCATGCCTGTTGAATACCTTAACTAATCTTCCAGTGGATTGAATGCTAGGAACTAATACCACCAGCTGGAATTTTGTCAAGGCATCCAGTAGTACTGTGCTGGTACCTGCAAAACAAACAATAAAGTTAGCTGAGCCTTGGACAATCATGATCTTCTCAAATCTGATTTGATCATGACCATCTAAGATTCCATTAGATTGTTCATGTAAGATCACCATACTCTCCTCCATGAGGATTTGAGTATGATAACTATCACACTCCTGTCCAGTTTCTTCCTTTAATATCCAGCCCCTTGTTCCTACTACTTTCTGGCAACTTTGATCCTTAGATATGTCCATTGATGTTTGTCCTCATTTACTATCCTCCTCCCTAGAGGGTCTAAGTCCCAATATTCATAGCATTCGATGTCCCCTTCATCTAATGCATAATTTTCTAAATGATCTGCCAGTCTATTGCCTTCTCTATATGTGTGAGATATCTTGATACTGCATTCCTCCTTTATTGCCATTATCTCTTCAATCTCATCTACAATAGTCCAGGGATGTTCCCATGAGTCTTCAATAATCTTACATAGAAGCATCGAGTCTATTTGCACCCAAATTTGAGAGAAGTCCAGTTCCTTACACATCCTCAAAGCTTCAACCATTGCCCTTACTTCTGCTATATTATTTGATCCTTCTTCAATCTCCCTTCCTGTTGCATATTTTACATCACCATCCTTATCCCTTAGAGAAAATCCAATAGAACTTCTGCCTGGGTTTCCTCTGCTTGCACCATCACAATTAACCTTAATCCAACCTTCCTCTGGACATTCCCAGATAACTTTCTCCCATTTGAGCTTAGGAGTATAGTTCTGCATCATAGTCAGCAAATCTTGCCTCTATGTGGAACTCGAATCCCTGGTTTTCTTATCTGCACTAATGCTTGTAAGTTAGTTGAAATCTGGTAGATTACCCTACTGACTGAGAATGCCTCCCCATATTTTAAATTGTTCCTACGCTCCACAACTCCCACACTATAGATGCTGGTACAACTTGTATTATATGCTTTATTCTAGGAATGACCTGGGCAGTCTAGCATTTAGTTATGGCCTGATGCAAAGTCAATCCTTCAGTTGATATCCCAGCCCTTTGTAGAAAAAACTTCCATACTGTTTTAGCTGCATTTGAAGTAAAGAACAGGTGCACTAATGTCTCCTCCTTAGGATCTGCACAGCACCAACATCTTGAAGGCATGGAGTAGCCTAGTCTCCTCATGAAGTCGTCCAGGGGTAGCTTAGCTCGCCATACTTTCCACATAAAGAAACAAATCTTGAATGGTAAACCTTTTATCCAAATCTTCTTGAATGCCATTCCAGGATTGTTTCTTCTCCTTAGGTATTCCCATGCTGATTTGACTGTGAATTTTCCTCTTGTCTCCAACATCCAGTAAGGTGTATCCAGTGTGTTGTGATGTACTGGAGGTGGAACATTTTCAATGATGTGTTGTGCTAGTTCTTCTGGAAGAACTTCATATAGTCTTTGTCCATTCCAGGAATTGTTATCCACCACATCCCCTACATTGTGTATATCTTCATCTACACCAAATTGCTGAGGCACAAGGAAATATTAAGCCCCTAATCCAGTCCAATTATCGAACTAAAACAGTGATGACCCCATTCTTGGTTTCCGAAATATCTGATGTTCTATTAAATCTCTGCATTCTAGCATTTTCCTCCAAACGTGTGATCCTCCTCTCCAAGGCACAATGACTGTATTAAGCTTCTTACAATACTTTTGGCTCATGAATGAGCTCCACAAGCTAGGTTTAGTTCGAAAATTCCACCAAAGTTTACAAAAGAGTGCCTTTGCTACGTCATGAAGGGACCTAAAGCCTATACCACCCTCTTCAGTTGGCATGCACAAATTTGTCCAGGATGCCCAATGCCTTGATGTACCTCCTATATTGCTGCTCCAAAAGAACTGAGCAATAATTTTGTGCAGCTTATTGATGACATTGTTAGGTGGATTAACTGCAGATAGTAGATGTATTGGCATGCTTTGCAAGACACTTTGAATTAGTACAGCTCTACCCCCTATAGATAACAATTTGCCTTTCCATGACTGCAATTTGTTCCTAACCTTAGTAATCATTCCTTGGTAGTAATCTGCTTTCCTTCTAGCATAGAAAATTGGGCAGCCCAGATATATGAATGGGAAATCTTCTCTTGTAATACCAGTTTCCCTTTCAACTTCACTTACCACTTCCTCATCTACTAAGTGGTGCATATAGAGTGCATATTTGTTTTTGTTGATCAATTGACCTGAAGCAGCCTCATATGTCCCAAGGACACTCATCACCATGCGCAGAGATAATGCATCAGAAGAACAAAAAATTATGGTCTCATCAGCGTAAGCCAAATGAATTATTTTTGGGCTCCATTTAGGGAGTCCAAATCCACAGAATGTCCTGATTTTGTGTAGAGAATTCAATCCTCTAGATAGTGCTTCCGCAGCCAAAATGAACAAGCTAGGAGATATAGGATCACCTTGTTTTACTCCCCTTGATGATTTGAAAAAACCATGTGGCTGGCCATTCACAAGAATTGAGTACCAGTTGTTTCCAATCAAGTCAAAGATAATGCCAATGAAGCCTTCACAAAATCCCATCTTTCTGAGTACTTTAGTTAAAAACAGCCATGATAACCTATCATATGCTTTTGCCATATCCAATTTAATTACCACATTTGGTCCTGCTTTAGTTCTGAGCCTTATGTCTGTGATGATTTCTTGTGTAAGTAGCACATTCTCCACTATACTCCTTCCTTTCACAAAGCCTGCTTGTTCTTCTAAAATCAAACTAGGCAGAATTCCAACCAATCTTTCATGAATAACACTCGAGAATACCTTATTAACAAAGTTGCTAAGGCTAATTGGTCGCATGTCTGCAAATGTAAAAACATCCTTCTTCTTAGGCAACATAACTATGTTCATGTGTGTGATAGATTTAGGTAGTTGTTGTCCACTGAAAAAAGCTAATACCATATTATATATGTCTTCTTCTACTATATCCCAACAGGAATGAAATAAAGCTCCTGTGAATCCATCGAGGCCCCCTGTAGAATCTCCATTCAAGCCAAAAACTGCTAGCTTGACTTCCTGTTTTGTAGGCATTCTCATAAGCTGTTCATTGTGTGCTTCATCGACCATGGTAGGAACATAATTCAGTATGTCAAAATTAGTTGGCATCACACTTTGACAAAACTGGTCTGTGTAAAAGTTCACTGCCTCCGCAGCAATTTGATCTTCTTGTTCAATCCATTGTCCCCTGTTGTTTTGTATTCTATTCAGCTTCAACCTCTTCCTTCTCCCATTGACTTGTGCATGAAAAAATTTAGTGTTTCGATCCCCATCTTTGAACCAAGTCATTCCAGCCTTTTGTCTCCAAAATTGCTCCTCCAAAGCCAGATACTTTATCATTTCAGCTTGTACTTTTTGTAGTCTTTGACGATTTGTTTGAGTTGGTGATGCCTCAAACTGTCTTTCATGAACAAGCACTACCTCTTCTAGACTAGCAATCTTCTGAAAAATGTCCCCATAGGTAGCTTTACTCCATGTTGACAATGTTCTTCTAGACTAGCAATCTTCTGAAAAATGTCCCCATAGGTAGCTTTACTCCATGTCGACAATGTTCTTTTGAGCTTCTTCAATTTATGATTGAATACCACAAATGGATTTGCACTAAAATCAATTGTCCAGTTTTGCTTGACCACCTCCTTAAATGTTGCATGCTTTACCCATAAATTTGGAAATCTGAATGGCTTCTTAATTGGTGTGGCTTCCATATCACATTTCAACAACATAGGGCAATGGTTAGATCCTATTTTAGATAGGTGAGTGACTTCTAATCCAGGAAAAGTCTGCTGCAATTCCATATTTCCTAGACACCTATCCAACCTTTTAAAGATGCAGTCATCCGCAGACCTCCCATTCCACCAGGTGAACATGCTTCCCTTGAATCCCAAGTCAGTTAGATTACAAGTATTTACACAATGCCTGAAGTCATCCACTTTATTCAAGGACACAGGCAGCCCCCCAAACTTCTCCTCTTCATCCCAAATCACATTAAAATCACCCCCACAAGCCATGGTATTGTCATGTCTGATGCTAAATAATATAAAGAGTCCCATAATTCTATCCTTTCAATAGAGTCACACTTAGCATACACCAATGTTAACATCAGTTCAACATGTGTTTCAGTATGAACCAATTTCAGAGTCAATTGCTGTACAAGATTGTATACAATTGAAACCTCATATGCTTCATCAATAAAAGCCTAGATCTTATTGGAAACATTAACTACTGCATGTGCTAATCCTATTCTGCTTCTATACCTCTCCACTTTAGTAGACTGTTGCATAGGTTCACTTACTCCTATAAAGTCAAAGTGATGTTTTTTATGCAGTGTTATCAATCTTTCAAAGGCCTGCTTAGTATTTACAGACCTTATATTCCATATTAATGCATCCATCAAAGATTGTGTGACTTGGATAATGTCCTCCTAGTTTGTACTCCTCCTGTTGGAATTATTGTTGTGTCTTTACCCTGCTTTCTCTTTCCTTTGGCTGTTGATTTTCCTTTCTCCATGTGTCTAGGTGATAAATCTCCCTCTCTAGCCACATTCAAAAAGTTCTGAACTGATGATTCTTCATCCATGTCTTTGTAATCTTGTTTCTCTTGTCTATTACATTCCTCATTTGTTGCTACATTGCCTGCATTTTGCTGTTTAATTGTAACTGACTTTTCTCCTATATTAGCAGTAGTCTGCAACTGGTTCAGTGGGCCAGTAGGTCTTGCTTCAACCTGTGTTTTTGTAACATCACCATCAGTTATTGCCTCCTGTCCTATTAAATTCTGACCCTTCTCGACTACCACAGTCCCACCAGGATCTCCAGGATCCCCAGGGTCATCAACATTGGTCACTTTCTCAATCTGTTGAACTTGGACATTATTTGTTACATGACCTGTTAGCCTGAGTACCTCATTAGACTGATTAGCTTTGTTGATACCCTTCATACTTTGATCCTCCTCAATTGTTGTATCCCCTCCACCTTCCTCATCACTTGGCATTTCATCAGGAATGTCTCCTCCCTCTGGATCCACTTTAGTCTGATCAGCCCATAATCTGCCTCCCTTCCACTTGATCCTCTCAGTGCTTTGAAATTTTTCAAAATTTGGATCATCTAGCTCTTCATTCTCCTCATTGTTTCCGAGTTCTACATCCATTGTAGTGTCCTGAGTAGGTATTTCTTAGCATGATGTGTTGATTGGTACCATTTTATTCTTGAATGCTCTATGCACCCACTGTGCAGTAGTCTCATTGTGCTGAATATCTCCACCAGTCATACCATTGTTCCAGTTATCTTTCTGATTTGTAAACCTCGTCTTAGGATCAATTGAATTGGCATTAGTGACCACAGGATTAACACCCTTCTCTGTTGTAATTACATCCTTCCTCTTTGACTTATCTACCTTAGGTGACTTTGGCATATAGGCTGCTACTGCAAGATTCAACCTTGGCATTTCTTTATCATTCTGTACAGATGTTTGTTCTGCAATCCCATCCACCATAGCAAGTTGATTTTCTTCATTAGCCTCTGCACTCTCTTAATTCAAAATAGCAAACTGATTTGCAATTTGAACTTGTTGTGGCACCACTACATTCTCCTTGTGAACTGGGACTATCTCCTGTCCATATTTGATCAAACCTTGTGCTTGCTTGTTCTTTCCTTTACCTCTATTGTCCCTCACTTCTTTCCATTGAGTTCCCACATTACCAACGACCCTTCCACTTGTTAAGATCCTTATTGGTTCCAAACGATTACCATGTTCTATATTTCCCTGTGTACCTGGTCCATTCTCAGTAGGCTTGTCTTGTACTGTATTTTCCACCAGTTCACGGTGTAACCTCCAGCATTCAAGCATATCATGACCCTGCAGCTTGCATTCATTACAGTATTTAGGTAGATAATCGTACCTTATTGTAATCCATTCAGTCCTAATCTCCCCAGTTCCATCAGTTTCTATATCCATTCTAACCTTTTTAGGATGCTCTGCTAATAAGTCCACCAACACCTTAACACGAGCACAGCTGGGTCGAGTGTTGCACACAGTAGCTAAATCAAGATGTATTGGAGTACCAACAACAGAAGCAAGAGAGAACATACACTCCTTTACAAAGAAAGTTGGCAACAGGTTTGGAAAAGAAATCCAAGCCATCATTTTAGGAGTCTCCTCACTCGGCTTAAATTTAGGATCATAGAGAATAGTTTTCAATTGATATTCCTTCCCAAACTTATCTTTAACATAATAAAATGATTTCGACGTAAAATCAATATAGTCTTGCCATAATGTTAATCGAACCAACGCACGTCTATCTCTAAGAAAACCTATATTGCACTCTCCTTTAATACCACATTGCATTGGGATTATTCTGCGTAATTCTTGTATTTCTGGCCATCCATAAGAGAATTTGCATACCACAGCAAACTTCAGGCCCTCGATAATATTCATACGATATACCTCTGACTCAATAAACTTCACCATGGATTGTCCTTAAAGGAACGAGGCTCGCCTCACTGGTATTGGATCCACAACAGCCTGTTCTTGCATGGCAGTGTTCAACGTGCATGGTTTAAACAGTTTCGCATAATCCCTGGGTGTGGCTGTGTTGTTTGAAGTCGTGAGTGGTTGGATGATGTTAGGGGGTGGTGGGGGAGGCATCCCAGCCACAGTGGGTGGCTGGCCACCGGCCAAATTGGCTATGAAAGTGATCGAGGCTGCGTTCTCTCTGTCGCCTCCAGTCGCAAATCACCTGACCTAGTCGTCAGTTAAAAAAAGCTATGAATTCTTGGTCAGAAAGTCGTTAAAAATGAAGGGAAAAGGTGTTTATAAAACAGGGGTTCGGGTCTTAAATTTAGAAAATAGGAGCCCCGACACAGAGATGCTGTCAGGAATGGGATATGCGGTCCGCATTCCTTTCGCATAAATGGCCCTCAAAATGGGCCAAAAGGAGACCGGAGCGCCCAACTATGCGACCACTATGCCGTCTGCATACCTGTTATGCGATCGCATAGTGCGTCGCATAACCTCCCTCGCAAAACCATGGAGCAAGAATGCGACAACTATGCGGCCCGCTTTCATGAAATGCGATCGTATTCTAGGCCGCATAGCTGTCCTCAAAATGGACAGCAAACTGTCCAGGTATGCGACCACTATGCGGTCCGCATACCTGTTATGCGATCGCATAGTGCGTCGCATAACACGAAATTTCTGGAAAATTTAATCTTTCAAGTTCTGGGATACTTTTTACTCAAAATAGGACCGTTTTAAGAATTTCTACAGTTATAACAGCACAGGGACCTATTCGGGCATTATTTTAGACATAGAAATTTTACGGGTCTTTACATCCTCCCCCACTTAAAAATCATTCGTCCTCGAATGAGGATCGAAAAATCATATTGTTTTGAAAACACAATATGCCAACCCCCAATTTCTACTAACTCCGGTATTTTCTGAATATTTTGCCAGAGTTTCCTATGTAATTAGGCCTATCTACCTGGCAGAGAGCCCCCGAAACACATGTTCTTAACCGATTCCACTCATAACTAGTTATTTCATGGCCTTGCACATAATTTGGTCACCTCGACAAGTCTCATATAATTCAATTACATCAACATGCCATCTACACTTCAATTAATCATTATGAATATACACTTCAATTAATCATTACCAATATACGCTTCAAGTAATTATTTAACCATCACATGAGTTTCACATAATTTCATTTACTCCAAGGGGCTGCACATTACTCAAATAGTCACAACATACAGAATTATGGCACAACTTGAGAAGTTACAATAGTAGAGCAATTAGGGGAAAATGGGGTGCTTTTACACAAAACTGAACATAACATATAATTGCTTAGAGATGACGGTTCGCACGATCACTACTGGACTTATTCAAACAAATGGGGACATAAACTTGATTTTTCGTTGTTCCTTTTTTTTTAGTTAGTGTTTGTATTTTCTTTTTCTTTCTTCCCTGTAATTGTCATTGTTTTCTTTCATGCAATGTTTGATTTGTTTGGCCATATGGATCCAAGAATTCTCTAAGTGTATGTGACCAATTTGAGTTTTGCCTCGTCTGGTAGCAATTTTTTATTTTGTTAGAGAGCTTAAACTAACGAAGAGAATGAAATAGAATTAGTCGCATATTCGAAATAAATTAACGAAGGTATTTTTACTTTATTAATCATATTTGATTGGGTAGATAAATAAATGGTATTCACAATCTACATTCTATACTCAAATTCGTGGCTATATTCCAAATTTACATTTCCTAGGTTTTTCTTTAAAATCCCCAATTTTTCCAACAATTTCCCATATCAAATTTGTGCATCAATATTGTATTTAACCTTAGAAATGAGTAGAAACAACTTACCGCTGATCCCTCGTGAAATATCCCTTGAAACGCTCACCAAAATCATCCATAGCATATGAAAATGGGTGAGAAATGACAAAAACACGTCTTTAAACATTCTGCCCAGGCCTCCTTTCGCACTTGATGTCCAATAGCCGCTCCTGCGGCTCCGCACTTGCGGAAATTCCAACACAGGTGCGGCTCTGACTCGACCCAGAGAAATCTCGCTCCTGCGACCCACTCTTCGCACCTGCGACTCCGCAGGTGCGACCAAACTCCCGCACCTGCGGTCCCCTCAGCTCCAGCCCCAAATATCGCACCTGCGACGCCCTTAGCCGCACCTGCGTTCAAAGCCTCGCAAGTGCGATTACACCAGATGACAACAACCTTCAGCCTTTTTTTCCAACTTCAACTTTGATCCGTTAACCACCCGGAATCCACCCGAGGCCCCTGGGACCCCGTCGTATCATACCAACATATCCCAAAACATAAAATGGACTTGCTCGAAGCCTCAGATCACATCAAACAACATTGAAATGATGAATCGTCTCCAATCCAAATCTTTAAGAACTTGAAATTTCAAACTTCCACATTCGATGCCGAAACCCGTCAAATCACCTCCGATTGACCCCAAATTTTGCACACAAGTCATATCCAACACTACGGACCTGCTCCAACTTCCGGAATTGCATTCCAACAACGATCCGAACATACGCCCAAGTTCAAAATCCTCATACGAACCTGCTGGAACCTTTAAATCCTGATTCGAAGGTCGTTTACTCAAAATTCCAATTTTTGTTGATTTC
This sequence comes from Nicotiana knightiana, assembly GCA_005239525.1. Taxonomy (NCBI): domain Eukaryota; kingdom Viridiplantae; phylum Streptophyta; class Magnoliopsida; order Solanales; family Solanaceae; genus Nicotiana; species Nicotiana knightiana. The sequence goes on along the minus strand of ML375984.1, from coordinate 36,195 downwards.
TCCAACTTAAGGCTCCTGAAATGAGAATTTTCTTTCCAAATCAATCGTAAACTTCCTGGAATTCAATTCCGAACACGCCCACTGGTCATAATACTTGAAACGAAGTTGCTCACGGCTTCAAACCGTTGTACGACGCGCTAGAGCTCAAAACAACTGGTCCGGTTGTTACAGGTTAAACACTTGATTAATCAAACGATCCCTAATTATGTAGAGTGACACTTGTTGACAAGTTTATGATGTTGTAGCCAAGTCTAAGCTAAGGAATTTGACATAAGCGGACGCTATACGCTCTAAATTCCCATTCAGACTAAATTTAACATTTCTTGGTCCGAAAATTGCAAGAAAAATTTAAATATATACCTTATTGGACAATCATGTATATGTGGGAACAAACGTGTACATGATTTTAAAATTACAATTGATATCAGATCATTTTGAGCTTCAAATAAATTTGTAGACGTTTGTATGATTTTTAAAATTGCGTTGTACAATGTTTTAGCTTCAATCACGTATCATATATATAATATATTGCATGTGTTCTATACTAATTTGCAGTATTGCATAAGTGATCATAATATGCATGTAAGTGAGTTTGTTATCTAAGGGAAGCAAATCTTGTTATAAATGAAAAGAATGAGGTTATAGCACCGCAAAAAATGTTTATGATAAAAAAAGTTTAATCATTCGAAAAAATCAAGCCAAGTGTTTATAAATCAGTATATTTTTCTTTTGATCTTCTCAACTTATGGTTAGTTGTTATGCTTTTCAATATGTTTACTACATGCCTCTTATTCTGTGATTGTAGATGCCTCAAATCATATGGTGTTTAGTTGGTATATGACAAAAAGAAATAAGAGAATTAAAGAAAAGATGAGAATCATGAGATGTAATAATCTTTAAATTGTCAGCATCTCCCAACTAAATAGTAAGGTAATTAAGTTCTTACCTTAAATTGGCAAAATGGTTCATTTTCATATTTAGTATCCTCAACAGAATAATATTCGTTTTTTACTATAAATACTACCTATTAACATGGCATTGCATAAGCAATTAGCAAAAACTATTAGAACATCACTTAGTTAATCAAAGATAATTACTAGGTCATGGGTACAAATTTTCCTCAGTGTCTTTTACTTTGGATTTTTGTAGCTTTTTGCTCTTGTTTGTTTAGATTTTCCTATTGCCAACCAAGTGGTTATTCACAAGCTGTTGCAACATATTATTTCAATCCTACTAGTCCCGGGAGTGGTAATGTCTGCCGTTCGTTTATATTCTCTTTTTTCATAAGACATATGAAGTAGCCTGCTAGATTAAAATTAAATTAAACCTACTTTAGATTTCAAATACAATTTTGAAGATAAACCTTAGTAGTTCAGTTGTTGGCTATCTGAATTTTACATTGTTTGTAAAGGTTTGATTTGCATTTTGTAATCCCCTTATCAAGTTCCTCTTCCTTCCCCTTCATAATAAAAGGTATTTACAAATGGAATTTTGTAGACAACTATTCACTGAAATGGCTTGATCAATAAAGTCTTAATTTTTACACACTTCATTAATGATATCGGGCTAAATGATTGAAAAATATATTTTATTCTTACTATTTTGGTCTAGGTGGAGCATGTGGTCTCGAAAATGACGTAGCAAACGCTCCCTACAATGCAATGATCACTGCCGGAAATCAAGCGCTTTTTAAGCAAGGTGCTGGATGTGGTGCATGCTACCAGGTAGAGTGAATGGGATTCAATTGAATTTTCTTCTTCAGAAAGTTATATAATGTAAATTGGGTAAAAATAAATTCAAAATACACAAATTTTTAAATCTCCTTATAAGAAACAATATAGGTACAAATTCAAATGTAACATGTTTAGATTTTCCTATTGCCAACCAAGTGGTTATTCACAAGCTGTTGCAACATATTATTTCAATCCTACTAGTCCCGGGAGTGGTAATGTCTGCCGTTTGTTTCTATTCTCTTTTTTCATAAGACATATGAAGTAGCCTGCTAGATTAAAATTAAATTAAACCTACTTTAGATTTCAAATACAATTTTGAAGATAAACCTTAGTAGTTCAGTTGTTGGCTATCTGAATTTTACATTGTTTGTAAAGGTTTGATTTGCATTTTGTAATCCCCTTATCAAGTTCCTCTTCCTTCCCCTTCATAATAAAAGATATTTACAAATGGAATTTTGTAGACAACTATTCACTGAAATGGCTTGATCAATAAAGTCTTAATTTTTACACACTTCATTAATGATATCGGGCTAAATGATTGAAAAATATATTTTATTCTTACTATTTTGGTCTAGGTGGAGCATGTGGTCTCGAAAATGACGTAGCAAACGCTCCCTACAATGCAATGATCACTGCCGGAAATCAAGCGCTTTTTAAGCAAGGTGCTGGATGTGGTGCATGCTACCAGGTAGAGTGAATGGGATTCAATTGAATTTTCTTCTTCAGAAAGTTATATAATGTAAATTGGGTAAAAATAAATTCAAAATACACAAATTTTTAAATCTCCTTATAAGAAACAATATAGGTACAAATTCAAATGTAACATGTTTAGATCTTTTGAAATCCCCTTGATAGAATTCCTGATTCCGCAACTGATCTTGTGAATTTATAATTTGTAGAAAAACACATTTTATTTTGCATTAGATGGCAAAGAAATAAAAATTTGAAATGAAAGGGAGAATGTGCATGAATATTTTAGTTTCATGCACAAATGCATGACATCTCTATAATATCGACATTTTTTCTAGGTATTATGCACCCAAAATCAGAATCCGCATTGTTCAGGGATTCCAATAACAGTAACCCTTACAGATCAGTGCCCAGGAGCGTGCAATAATGATCCGGTTCACTTTGATATAAGTGGAATTGCCTTTGGAAAATTGGCAAAGTCTGGCGAAGCTTCACAATTATATAATGCAGGAAGAATCTCGATTTTTTACCGAAGGCGAGTTGTTCTACAAAAACTAAAACTTACTTCATTTTTCTCTTATTTTTCTTCTGAGGAACACCGCTAATGAATTAATTTTTTTTAATTTTTATTGAATCTTACAGGGTAGCATGCAATTATAACACAAATATCATATTTAAGGTGGACAAAGGTTCCAATCCTAATTTCTTCGCAGTTACATCTGAAGCAGTAGATGGGGACGCTGACCTTTCTTTAGTTGAAATCCAAACAAGCAATTCGAGTTGGGTACCAATGCAGCGAATGATTGGCGCAACTTGGAGTGTTGGAATAGAACCAAGCACACAGAAACCTCCTTTTTCCCTCAGACTTACTTCAGAAACAAAGCAGAGCGTCACTTCCCCAAGTGGCATTCCAAATGGTTGGCAACCAAGATCAATTTACAAATCAAATGTTAATTTTCCCAATAAACTACAGGCTGGAAGTAATTAAGGAGGGAACAATATAAGGATACGATGTGGATTGTGAATACCATTTATTTATCCACCCAATCAAATATGATTAATAAAGTAAAAATACCTTCTTTAATTTATTTCGAATATGCGACTAATTCTATTTCATTATTTTCTTTAGTTTAAGCTCTCTAACAAAATAAAAAATGGCTACCAGACGAGACAAAACTCAAATTGATCACATGCACTTAGAGAATTCTTGGATCCATATGGCCAAACAAATCAAACATTGCATGAAAGAAAACAATGACAATTACAGGGAAGAAAGAAAAAGAAAATACAAACACTAACTAAAAAAAAGGAACAAAGAAAAATCAAGTTTATGTCCCCATTTGTTTGAATAAGTCCAGTAGTGATCGTGCGAACTGTCATCTCTAACCAATTATATGTTATGTTCAGTATAAGACAATTATGCCTAGGCCTCCTTTCGCACCTGCGGAAATTTCATCACAGGTGCGGCTCTGACTCGACCCAGCAAAATCCCACTCCTGCGACCCACTCTTCGCACCTGCGACTCAGCAAGTGTGACTAAACTCCCATACCTGCGGTCCCCTCAGCTCCAGCCCCAAATATCGCACATGCGACGCCCTTAGCCGCACCTGCGTTCGAAGCCTCGCAGGTGCGATTACACCAGATGACAGCAACCTTCAGCCTTTTTTTCCAACATCAACTTTGATCCGTTAACAATCCGGAATCCACCCGAGGCCCCCGAGACCCCGTCCAATCATACCATCCTATCCCAAAAAATAAAATGGACTTGCTCGAAGCCTCAAATCACATCAAACAACCTTGAAACGATGAATCGTCTCCAATCCAAATCTCTAAGAACTTGAAATTCCAAACTTCCACATTCGATGCCGAAACCCGTCAAATCACCTCTGACTGACCCCAAATTTTTCACACAAGTGATATCTAACATTACGGACCTGCTCCAACTTCCAGAATCGCATTCCAACCACGATATCAAAATTCCCACCTCCGGTCGGATTTATCAAAAACCTTCAAATTTCTATCTTTAGCCAAATGACCCCAAAATGACCTACGGACATCCAAATCCACTTCCGATCATGCTCCCAATTACAGAATCACCATTCGGAGCTATTTCCAAACTCGAAATCCCAAACTTCAAGCCCAAATTGATCTTGCAATTTTCGGACCAATTGAAATGTTAAATTTAGTCTAAATGGGAATTTAGAGGGTATAGCGTCCGCTTATCTCAAATTCCTTAGCTTAGACTTGGATAAAACATTATAAACTTGTCAACAAGTGTCACTCTACATAATTAGGGATCGTTTGATTAATCAAGTGTTTAACCTGTAACAACCGGACCGGTTATTTTGAGCTCTAGCGCGTCGTTCAGCGGTTTGAAGCCGTGAGCAACTCCGTTTCAAGTATTATGACTCGTGGGCATGGTCGGAATTGAATTCCAGGAAATTTAGTATTGATTTGGAAATAAAATTCACATTTTAGGAGCCTTAAGTTGGAGAAATCAACAAAGATTTTATTTTTGAGTAAACGACCTCCGAATCAGGATTTGAAGGTTCCAGCAGGTTCGTATGAGGATTTCGAACTTGGGCGTATGTTCGGATCGGATTTGGTATATTGTGGAAGTTAGTATTTTAGAAGGGTTTCATGAATTTGGGCTTGAAGGGCATATCAGTGAGGTTGATGTCCGTTTGGGATTTCGAGTCTGGAAATAGCTCCGAATGGTGATTCTGTAATTGGGAACGCGATCGGAAGTGGATTTGGATGTCCGTAGGTCATTTTGGGGTCATTTGGCTAAAGATAGAAATTTGAAGGTTTTTGAGAAATCCGACCGCAAGTGGGAATTTTGATATCGTTGTTGGAATGCGATTATGGAAGTTGGAGCAGGTCCGTAGTGTTGGATATGACTTGTGTGCAAAATTTGGGGTCAATCGGAGGTGATTTGACGGGTTTCGGCATCGAATGTGGAAGTTTGAAATTTCAAGTTCTTAAAGATTTGAATTGGAGACGATTCGTCATTTTAATGTTGTTTGATGTGATCTAAGGCTTCGAGCAAGTCCATTTTATGTTTTGGGATATGTTGGTAACATACGACGAGGTCCCAGGGGTCTCGAGTGGATTCCGGGTGGTTAACGGATCAAAGTTAAAGTTGGGAAAAAAGGCTGAAGGTTGTTGTCATCTGGTGTAATCGCACCTGCGAGGCGTTGAACGCATGTGTGGCTAAGGGCGTCGCAGGTGCGATGTTTGGGGCTGGAGCTGAGGGGACCGCAGGTGCGGGAGTTTGATCGCACCTGCGGAGCCGCAGGTGCGAAGAGTGGGTCGCAGGAGCGGGATTTTTCTGGTTCGAGTCAGAGCCGCACCTGTGATGGAATTTTCACAGGTGCGGAGCCGCATGAGCGGCTATTGGACCGCAAGTGCGAAAGGAGGCCTGGGCAGAATGTTTAAAGACGGGTTTTTGTCATTTCTCACGCATTTTTCATATGCTATGAACGATTTTGGTGAGCTTTTCAAGGGATATATCACAAGGGATCACAGGTAAGTTGTTTCTACTCGTTTCTAAGGTTAAATACAAGATTGATGCACAAATTTGATATGGGAAATTGGGGGGGGAAATTGGGGATTTTGAAGAAAAACCTAGGAAATGTAAATTTGGAATTTAGCCACGAATTTGAGTATAGAATGTAGATTAAATTGGATGTTTGAACTAGTAGAGCTATGGGTAGCATTTATCTTCTAGAATTTCAGATAATCGGGCACGTCGGCCCGAGGGAATTTTGGTCATTTCTCCGAGCGGGGTTGGGAAAGTATATAATCTGAATTTGTTGTGAGTATTAGGATGAATTTTCATTGCTTCGCCGTTATGTGGTAGTTTCAGAGCGTTATGCGTCCGTTGGAGTCATCGGAAAGGCTTGGAAGTCGGTGTTGGAATTTCGGAGCGAGGTAAGTCTCCTTTCTAACTTTGTGAGGGGGAATCGTCCCCCTAGGTGAATTAATTCAGTACATGTTATTATCTTCGGGGGCTACGCACGCACGAGGTGACGGGAGTCCATGTGTAGCTGCTATTATGCCATGCCCGGGTAGTCTAGGACCCACTAGCATGCCTTACGTGTTATACCTCTAATCCTGCCTGTAATATTAAACTGCTAATATAATCAAAGACGTAATTGAATATCTAAAAGAAAACTAGAGTTCATCTTGTTAATCTTCTAAAAAGAGAATTTATCTCTCTATGGATATTTGTGTGCCTGGACTAGGTTGTATCATGGAATATAATTAAATTTTACAAATGAGTTTCAAAAACAAATGATTTCAAAACCTATGTTTCATGTTTCTTTTAATAAGGATTCTACCACTTCCCTAAGAAAACTATTTTCTTAATAAAATATGGATTTAATGTGTGGAAATGTGCCAGCACCCGAGTCACATGTATGATTCGCGAGCAGGGGAAGCTAGATAATATTCAGTATAAGTGGGTCATCACTCGAATCGCAGGTATGATTCGCGATCCAGGGAAGCTTTATAGTAATTTGGTTTAATGTGTCAACACCCGAGTCGCAGGTATGATTCGCGAGCGGGGGAAGCTTTAATAATATTCAGTATAAGTGTGTCAGCACTCGAATCGCAGGTATGATTCGCGAACGAGGGAAGCTTTATAGTAATTCGGTATAAATGTGTCAGCACCCGAGTCGCAGGTATGATTCGCTAGCGGAGGAAGCTTTATAATATTCAGTATAAGTGTGTCACTTAATCGCAGGTATTATTTGCGATCGAGGGAAGATTTATAGTAATTTGGTATATGTGTCAGCACCCGAGTCACATGTATGATTCACGAGCGGGGGAAGCTTTATTATTCAATATAAGTGTGTCAACACTCGTATCGCAGGTATGATTCGCGATCGAGGGAAGCTTTATAGTAATTTGGTATAAATGTGTCAGCACCCGAGTCGCAGGTATGATTCGCGAGCGGGGGAAGCTTTATAATATTCAGTATAAGTGTGTCATCACTCGAATCGTAGGTATGATTCGCGATCAAGGGAAGCTTTATAGTAATTTGTTATAAATGTGTCAGCACCCGAGTCGCAGGTACGATTCGCGAGCAAGGGAAGCTTTATAATATTCAGTATAAGTGTGTCATCACTCGAATCGTAGGTATGATTCGTGATCGAGGGAACCTTTATAGTAATTTGGTATAAATGTGTCAGCACCCGATTCGCAGGTATGATTCGCGATCGAGGGAAGCTTTATAGTAATTTGGTATTAATGTGTCAGCACCCGAGTCGCAGGTAATTCGCGAGCGGGGGAAGCTTTATAATATTCAGTATAAGTGTGTCAGCACTCGAATCGCAGGTATGATTCGCGATCGAGGGAAGCTTTATAGTAATTTGTTATAAATGTGTCAGCACCCGAGTCGCAGGTATGATTCGCGAGCAAGGGAAGCTTTATAATATTCAGTATAAGTGTGTCAGCACTCGAATCGTAGGTATGATTCGTGAACGAGGGAACCTTTATAGTAATTTGGTATAAATGTGTCAGCACCCGAGTCGCAGGTATGATTCGCGAGCGGGGGAAGATTTATAATATTCAGTATAAGTGTGTCAGCACTCGAATCGCAGGTATTATTCGCGGTCGAGGGAAACTTTGTGGTAATTTGGTATAAATGTGTCAGCACCCGAGTCACATGTATGATTCAAGAGCGGGGGAAGCTTTATTATATTCAATATAACTGTGTCAGCACTCGTATCGCAGGTATGATTCGCGATCGAGGGAAGCATTATAGTAATTTGGTATAAATGTGTCAGCATCCGAGTCGCAAGTATGATTCACGAGCAGGGGAAGCTTTATAATATTCATTATAAGTGTGTCAGCACTCGAATCGCAGGTATGATTCGCGATCGAGGGAAGCTTTATAGTAATTTGGTATAAATGTGTCAGCACCCGAGTCGCAGGTATGATTCACGAGCGGGGGAAGCTTTATAATATTCAGTATAAGTGTGTCAGCACTCGAATCGCAGGTATGATTCACGATCGAGGGATGCTTTATAGTAATTTGGTATAAATGTGTCAGCACCCGAGTCGCAGGTATGATTCACGAGCGGGGGAAGCTTTATAATATTCAGTATAAGTGTGTCATCACTCGAATCGTAGGTATGATTCGCGATCAAGGGAAGCTTTATAGTAATTTGGTATAAATGTGTCAGCACCCGAGTCGCAGTTATGATTCGCGAGCAAGGGAAGCTTTATAATATTAAGTATAAGTGTGTCAGCACTCGAATCGCAGGTATGATTCGCGATCGAGGGAAGCTTTATAGTAATTTGGTATAAATGTGTCAGCACCCGAGTCGCAGGTATGATTCGCGAGCGGGGGAAGATTTATAATATTCAGTATAAGTGTGTCAGCACTCGAATCGCAGGTATTATTCGCGATCGAGGGAAACTTTATGGTAATTTGGTATAAATGTGTCAGCACCCGAGTCGCAGGTATGATTCGCGTGCAGGGGAAGCTTTACAACTATTCATTGATTAGATATTCCTTCGACTCTGACCGCTTGTCTTATACTTGTGTGTGCATGACTATTTGGTAGTGTTTTATTGATATTGGCTTGACATGTATTTGGGAGAAAGGAAAGTGTACATTGTTGCTTATTTTCAGTAGTTACCTGGATTTCTGTACTTGGTACGTATATGCTGCTCACTGTCCTGCATGTTTACTATACTTCATCATATTCTGTCATATATTATATTGTTGGACCTTAGTGAGTGTCAAGTTAACCCCTCGTTACTACCTCTTTGAGGTTAGGCGGGAAACTTACTGAGTACACGTTATTTTTGTACTCATGCTACACTTGCTGTGTATTTTTATTGCACATGTACTTTCATAGCAATGTGGAGGATTCAGAGACTTAGGTGAGTTGCATCATTCGGAGGCAATCCGCAGCTGACAGAGTCTCCGTCGCATTGTATCTATTTCATTTAAATTTCCTTGTCTAATTGTATTTCGGACAAGCTTGTAATGATTGTTGAATTCTTAGAAATTTCTCATGTACTTGTGACACCGGGTTCTGGGATATGTATTGGGATATAATTGAGCAAGTGAAATCTTTAAACCATTATTTTAATTAACAGACTTTAATTTTGTTATTATGTAATGAAGTGAAAGGAAGTGTTTTTCATAAATGTTTTAAAACGAAAACTTATTTCAATTAATTAATGTTTTAGCTTGTCTGACCTTGACGTCCGGCGCCATCACGACCATAGGGATTTTGGATCATGACAACATAGTATCAAGGCGCTAGGTTCTCGTAGGTCTCACAAGTCATGAGCAAGTTTAGTAATGTCTTGCGGATCGGTACAGAGACGTCTGTACTTATCTTCGAGAGGCTCCAGGGTTGTTAGGAGTACTTCTCTTCTTGATTCTTCATCATGTTAGTTGATTCCTTTGAGGCTTATGCCTATGTTCATTCCTACTCAATATTACGCGTCGCGAAGCGCTTGCTATGGATCAGGAATCTGAGGAATGGAAATGGTGCTACAAATGTAATCAGAGATGCTTCCATGTGTAATTGGTCGTGGCTATTGTTATGGCCCTGCAAAAGGGTAATATGTTATTTCAACTCAGTAGCTGTGTTTCTGGGAGCCTCAAGTCTATGCTCAGGTAGTGATGATGCTTGCAATTGGTTGTCCCGCGGTGTCGTTATGATGATAGAATGCTTGCCTGTATGTTGAGGGTGATGAATGGTTTGAAGGGAGGTCTTCTCAGAGTTTGATTTCGAGATTTCAGTAGTTTTGTGTCGGCAGAGGAAGGGCATTTGGGTTATGAATGGTCCGGTTGGGGTTGATAAGGTAGTAAGACTTGGTGTCTTCAAGTGAGATGGGATATGCACCTGCGACGTGTCATCGTCATCATTTATCAAATGGAATGTGTTAATTTGTCGGTGTTATGTGTTCTTCGGTTGCGTGGGGTCAGCGTATTGAGAAGAAGTATTGAAGAATGCGGTTGGCATAGATTGATCCTGAAGCGAGCCTGGGCGGTGGTTCTATTTCTAGGAGGCCATGTGTAAGAAGCGGAAGTCGAACAGTTGCAAAGAAAGGGAAGCGGCAATGCAGGTTCGAATTTGAAGATATTGTCGCGCATTTAATGGATGTCCATGAAGAGCGGACATACTAGTAAATTGGTAAATGAAGCAAGGCGTAGGATGGGGTATTGAAGTCGCAGGGAGTGTGCATCTCAGCGTCGTTAGGAGGTGTCCGCGGGTGATTTCCACTGGTGGGTTGTCTTCTGGGGATAGGTTAGCATTGGCGGGGTTGGCAGGTCTCGGTGAGGGGTTCTAGTGGCTATTCGGTAGGAGGCGGAATGTGTGAATGATGCTAGAAAATTTGAGTATTTAGGGAGTGCTAGCAAGAGAGTTTGGAAGAATTGGACGGATTGGACGAGCAAGATCGTGTTATCAAAGGAGAAAGGATATCGGCGGGGTCTAGAGTAGTGCAAGGATTAGCTTCGAGCTAAGTGGGGGAGTCCCACCATATGCAGTTGGGTCGTAGGGTTTTCTTCGCATAGGGTCGCAGATTGTCAACGTGTTGTCAAGTTATTTCAGCTAAGGGAGAGGAGTAAGATGGTAATTGCGCATGGGATTTGATGAATATGTGCAAAAGTTTGTCCTGTCGGGCCAGGGTTCAGGCAACAGTATGGTCGAGAGTCGAGCTTTCGTAGAGCAATTTCTGAGAAAAAGAAAGATGGGTGGAATGTTCTATGATGTGTTACATCATGCATGATAGCATCGGAAGAGTGAGAGAAATAAACTCCAGATTGAAGAAAAGATTATCAGAAGGGTATAAAACGGGTTACGGGATTCGGGCAGCATAGTCTCGTGAATCAAGGTCAGTCGGGATGAGTGAGGGTTGAGTTTTCTATGGGTTGAATGTAGTTATTATTATTCCTGAGGCAATTGAAGATGATTAAAAGAAGATAAATTGATTAACCATGGTTGAAATGGCACATTTGCGGCAGTGATCGGTTCCCTGGTGTGATTTAGTTATGCATGTGGTTTGTTCCAGTGTGTGCGGGGTTTGTCGGCCGTCGTAACGGATCTCATGTGGGAACATTTGAGTGCTATGGCCTGTCAGGTGTAGGAGGACCCCGGAAGGGTTATGGTGGTATAGACTACTACATAAGGATTTGCATGATTGGGTGATAATGGGAATTCACTCATGTGTTGAGATGGTACTCTTGAATTGAGTCAAGTAAAAAGTTTCTATATGATGAAGTGTTCACCCTATGGATGGTTCGAAAGTTATCATGAAATTCTTGCGCTACCTCATGTTGGTATGTTAGGTGCGGGAAGCAGTATGAAACTGGGAGTAAGAAACGAGATTTAGGTCCGATGGTTATAAGGATGTCATGAGCTCGGAAGAGCAAGGCAAGTGAATTGAAAGTTCAGAGTAAGCTGGTGTTATCTTTAGTGTCACCTGAGATTGATATTCGGTGAAGGAGGCTTTGTACTCTGGTCATGGGTTCTTGATGTGTTTTGCGGCCTTAGTGTGGTCGGTGTTATGGACGGGCAGACTTGTTGCCTTGGATGGGAGGTCGTGGAAGCATGACCGCGAAATGATTGTATAAAGTGTTACAGGTAGTCACTTGATGGATTTCAGATTTGGACTGAGTATAAAGAAGTGCAATATTGCTTAATTGAGAATTTACGTCTGAAGGGCATTCGATTAAGTTGATTATGGATTATGAGATGTTAGTCCCGGGGATGATGGTTGTTCTCATGTATTATGAGAGAAAGTGTGTTAATATGGACCCAGGCAAAAACTGATAGCCTAGTCTGGTGTGAGCGGGGTGGCTCGATGCTTGTGGATGGATTTAAATATGATTATGGGCTCCGTATGAGCCAGGCATGTTCCTTCAATAGATAGCTTTTCATGGAAATATATTAGAACAGCGGGTGTTGTTCCTTCTTCGTCGAATTCGTGTGTAATTGTGATTGTGTCGTGCGAGTTATGAAACGGATTGATAATTTCCTATGTGTTGAGGTCCCGCGTGGTGGGGATGTTATGTGAGCAGGATAGCTCTTGAGATCCAGAGTATATATATATATATCGCACCTCAGTTGTGCTTGAGTTTTGTCGCATACGGCTCTATCAGTCTCCCTAGGATGGTATTATGCACTTAGCATGCTTGTGATCGATATTCAGTAATTTGTAATAGTGAGCGATTCAGCTCCGTGTATATTTCCTTATGTGAGTTTTATGATGGGATCGGGTGGCACGCCGCAACGGGTATGTTATTTGGATCGGGTTGCACGCCGCAACAGTGTGATTATGAGAAGGGTTAATATGTATTTATTTTCTTGTGTTTTATTTCCTATTTTCTGTTAAGAATTCATATTAGTTGTGTGAGTTGAATAGTTCCGTCCTGAGTCGTTTCTTATTATCATGTTCGAGTTATGGCCTATTGGCACGATGTGGTATCATGTGAGGCTGTTGGCCATGTTTGGGATTATTTGTTGTCTGAGCAGTTCATACTGGGTGAGATGAGGTTATCGGACCAGGGATCAGTTGCGATGAGGTTATGTGAAGTGTATATTAAAGAGAAAATACCATCATTCAGGTTCATAATGGACTGATGATTCTAGTCAAGATGAGGTATTCAAGGATTTGTTAACTCTGCAGTTGAGTATGAGTTTCTGCACGTTTCCTCCGTTGTGGTGGTATCGTCAGCATTATAGCAGGGAGTATGTATATTTGTTATGAGGTGCATTGGGTGCATCAGATTCATGGACTTGGCTATTAAGGTTCAAGGAGCGTCATTGTGGTCAGATGATGAGTTGTGCGGTGCATGGTGCAGATTCATCAAGGGTATGAAGTTATGATCTGGGCCGAAATCTAAAGTAGGTTTAATTTAATTTTAATCTAAAGTAAGTTTAATTTAATTTTAATCTAGCAGGCTACTTCATATTTCTTATGAAAAAAGAGAATGGAAACAAACGACAGACATTACCACTCCAGGGACTAGTAGGATTGAAATAAAATGTTGCAATGGCTAGTGAATAATCACTTGGTTGACAATAGGAAAATCTAAACAAACACGAGCAAAAATATAAAAAAATCCAAAGTAAAAGACACTGAGGAAAATTTGTAGCCATGACCTAGTAGTTATCTTTGATTAACTAAGTGATGCTCTAATAGTTTTTACTAATTGCTTATGCAATGCCATGTTAATTGTTATTATTTATAGTAAAAACGAATATTATTCTGTTGAGGATACTAAATATGAAAATTGAACCACTTTTCCAATTTAAGGTAAGAACTTTATTGCCTTACTATTTAGTTTGGAAATGCTGACAATTTAAAGATTATTACGTCTCATGATTTTCATCTTCTCTTTATTTCTTTTATTTCTTTTTGTCATATACCAACTAAACACCATATGATTTGAGGCATCTATAATCACAGAACAAGAGGCATGTAGTAAACATATTGAAAAGCTTAACAACTAACCATAAGTTGAGAAGATCAAAAGAAAAATATATTGATTTATAAACACTTGGCTTGATTTTTTCGAATGATTAAACTTTTCTTATCATAAACATTTTTTGCGGTGCTATAACCTCATTCTTTTCTTTTATAACAAGCATTGCTCCCCTTATATAACAAACTCACTTACATGCATAATACGATCACTTATGCAATACTGCAAATTAGTATAGAACACATGCAATATATTATATATATGGTACATGACTGAATCTGAAACATTGTACAACGCAATTTTGAAAATCATACAAACGTCTACAAATTTATTTAAAGCTCAAATTGATCTGATACCAATTGTAATTTTAAAATCATGTACACGTTTTTTCCCACATATACATGATTGTCCAATAAGGTATATATTTAAATTATTCTTGCAATTTTTTGACCAATTGAAATGTTAAATTTAGTCTAAATGAGAATTTAGAGTGTATAACGTCCGCTTATCTCAAAGTCCTTAGCTTAGACTTCGCTACAACATCATAAACCTGTCAACAAGTGTCACTCTACATAATTAGGGATTGTTTGATTAATCAATTGTTTAACCAATACAATGTTTGACTAGTGTAAACGAATAAATAATAATTAATCCCAACATAAAATTTCCCGTATAGGGTAAATAGTATCCATATTTAAATTATGCAAAAATCTAGAATGTGAAATAAGATATAACAACCCGGCCGATTGTTTTGACAGTATTAGCCCCGATTCCCTATGTACTGCCTCCCATGTATCATTTTATGCTTATGGACTTGCCGGGAGGATTTATTTTTGGTTTTGCAGGGTAATGGGGGCACTTAGTCCCTAAAATAGAAGTTTAAGTTCTTGGAATTTGACCGTAGTTGGAACTATGTGAAGATGACCCCGGAATAGAGTTTCGTCGGTTCCATAGATCCGTCTGGTGATTTTGGACTTAGGAGCATGTCTGGATTGTGAATTGAAGGCTCGTAGCTTAATTAGGCTTGAAATGACAAAAGTTGAATTTTTTGGATGTTTGACCGGGAGTGAATTTTTTGATATCAGGATCAGATTGTGATTCCAGAAGTTGGAGTAGGTATGTAATGTCAAATATGATTTGTATGCAAAATTCGAGATCAATCGGACGTGATTTGATAGGTTTCGACATCGATTGAAGAAGTTTGATGTTTCAAAGCTTATTAAGTTTGAATTGGAGTGTGATTCGTGGTTTTAGCATTGTTTGATGTAATTTGAAGACTCAGCTAAGTTCATATGATGATTTACGACTTGTTGGTATGTTTGGTTGAGGTACCGGGGGCCTCGGGTGGTTAACGGACTAGAGTTGGACTTGTTGGAGTTGCAGAAAATCTTGTCTTTTAGTTGTTGGTTTCCTTCTTCGCGTTTGCGTGGGGAGTTATATGTTCGTGAAGGGGAGCTGGTGGTAGGTGATGATTTGTTCTTCACGTTCGCAAAGTGAGAGCCACATTTGCGAAGGTCTTGGCAGTGGTGCATCGCAAACGCGTGAAGGGTATCGTGTTCGTGTAGATGAAGTAGAAGCAGCTAGGACCCCAAAGCATTTGTTCTACGCATTCGCGAAGAGGTGGTCCAATCATGCATCGCGTTCGGGAAAGGGCCCACGCATCCGTATAGAAGGAATTTTTGGTCATTAGCTATTTGTGCTATGCGAATGCAAGAGTGAGGCCGCGTTCACGAAGAAGGATTTACCTGGGCAGATATAAACATTTCAAAGTCAAGGGTTTGCCATTTTCATCATAAATTGAGATAGAGAGCTCGGATTTAGGCGAACTTTTGAGGGCTTTTCAGAGGCAATGATTGGGTAATGATTATTGACTTGTTTTTGATTAATATCCTAGAGGTGTTTATGGATGACTTCTCTATAGTGTGTGACTCCTTTGAGCATTGCCTTGACAAACTTCGACAAGTGCTCTAAAGATGTGAAGAAACAAACCTTGTGCTAAACTGGGAAAAGTGCCACTTCATGGTGGACGGGGCATTGTTTTGGGCCACAAAATTTCCAAACAAGGCATAGAGGTTAACAGGGCAAAAATCGAAATCATTTCCAAGCTTCCTCCTCCCACTTCAGTTGTCACGCCCTAAAACCGAGGGACGAGACCGGCACCTAACCGGCTGAACCTGGTCAAGTGGACCTGGGTTGCCTTTCCTACCCAACGTGTTTCCCCCCGTATATATAGTGCATCATATTCCATATGAAATAACCACTTAGGATTTAAGCGTCAATTTACAAACTTAAGTTTTTTTCTCTTTTAGCGTTTCAACAATAGATTTCCAAAACATACACAACACATACATAACTTTCCAATACGAACCACGATTCTGAATACGTATAGTTACTACCCAAAATACATATATACACCTACATAATGTCTACGGAGTCTCTACGAATACTATGAGTTCGTAAAATACTTCCCAGCAACAAGGCCCCGGCTATACCTTACAATACATAAAGACTCAAAAGAGATGGCATGAATTACACACGGCCCCGGGAGGGAGTGGGGCTCACCAGTACTTTCCGAAAGAGGAGGAGGAGGCACCACTAACGGTGAGTTGAGCTACCTGCTATGGATCCACCTACATCCATATAAAAGATGTAGCGCCCACGGCAAAAGGGACGTTAGTACTGTGGAATAGTACTAGTAAGTATGAGCAAACTTTACTCAAAGTAAAATCAAGAGATGCACAAATAGAAAGAAGTTAAAGGAACTAACACATAGTGCATAGTGATACAGAAAACAAGTACAATTGAGGGCCTCAAAGATTCTCGTTTCATCACCATCACACTTCCTTTTACACTAGCCCTTGTTACCTCTCAACCCTTTTTACCACGTGTTGCAGCGTGCAACCCGATCCCACCGGACCATCACATTTCATGGCAAACAATAACAGCCCACAATTCAATCACAAGGTTTCATATCATCAAGAGTGCAATTTCATAACACCCAACCAATCATATGGTCACAATAGTCTTTATCATCCATTAATTCAACCACAAAGATGCTCATAAACAAGAGTGTAAATTTAATACAACCAACAATCCATATGAAGTTAAGCCACAGTAAACCTTACCAACAATGAGTCATATACGATGTTTCCATGGCCATTTATTTCAATTAGATTAATTCACAATTCCTTTCATCACTTGTTACATAGACCTTATCACTTGGATACATTTACACATTTGAGTTTGTTATCATTCTTTCATACCAACATACTCAAGCATTTAAGGAACCTTGCACATGTTAGAGTAATCACATAGAAGTCACCTTTCACAATTTCAATTATCACGATAATCGACTAAGACAAATCAGAGAATGCAATCTCACACCTCAAAAAAATCGGGAAATCAATTCACATATACTCAGCAAGAAACTCATACCGAATGTTTGGACACCAAAAAGGTGACTCTACGAAGATTAAAGTTAGCCATATATACCTTGAGTTGGAATTTCTCTATAATTTCTATCCAAAATCACTGGACCTTCTAATGCCTTCAATCTAATTTACAATGTGACACATTCAAACATAGAGTTAGGAACCTTGAACTCATTTGGGCATTTTATCTACTACTATGTGGTCCTTTAGATTAACTAATCTATTTTTAGTGAAAGATTGCCCTAGCTTACTTCCCTTTGCGAGATTATGGAAGGTTATTCACATGCATGCAAGGTTTCACTTTTTATTTTCAAGAACCAACCTATGTGTGTTTTATTCTTACACAAAATCTAAGAAATTGGGGAAATAGGATGAAGATTTACCTTTTTGAGTGAAGAAGATGACAATAACTCAATAATTTCCGGGCTTGAGTGATAGAAAATCAAATTGGATGATGTCGAAACCTTCTCTCTCAAGAACTCTCTTCTTCTCTATTCTTGGTCAGAAAATCGTTAAAAATGAAGGGAAAAGGTGTTTTATAAAATAGGGGTTCGGGTTTTAAATTTAGAAAATAGGAGCCCCGACACAGAGATGCGGTCAGGGATGCGATCGCATTCCTCCTATGCGGTCCACATTCTTGTCGCATACCTGTTATGCGATCGCATAGTGCGTCGCATAACCTCCCTCGCAAAAACCATGGGGCAAGAATGCGACAACAATGCGGCCCGCATTCGTGAAATGCGATCGCATTCTAGCTGTCCTCAAAATAAACAGCAAACTGTCCAGGTATGCGACCACTATGCGGTCCGCATACCTATTATGTGATCGCATAGTGCGTCGTATAATGCGAAATTTTTGTAAAATTTAATCTTTCAAGTTCTGGGATACTTTTTACTGAAAATAGGACCATTTTAAGAATTTCTACGGTTATAACAGCATAGGGACCTATTCGGGCATTATTTTAGACATAGAAATTTTACGGGTCTTTACATCGTCACCCACTTAAAAATTATTCGTCCTCGAATGATGATCGGGAAATCATTTTGGTTTGAAAACACAATATGCCAACCCCCAATTTCTACTAACTCCGGTATTTTCTGAAAATTTCGCCACAGTTTCCTCTGTAATTAGGCCTATCTACCTGCCAGAGAACCCCCGAAACACATGTTCTTAACCGATTCCACACATAACTAGTTATTTCATGGCCTTGCACATAATTTGGTCACCTCGACAAGTCCCGTATAATTCAATTACTTCAACATGCCATATACACTTCAATTAATCATTACCAATCTACACTTCAATTAATCATTACCAATCTACGCTTCAATTAATTATTTAACCATCACATGAGTTTCACATAATTTCATTTACTCCAAGGGGTTGCACATTACTCAAATAGTCACAACATACAGAATTATGGCACAACTTGAGAAGTTACAATAGTAGAGCAATTAGGGGAAAATGGTATGCTTTTGCAAAAAACTGAACATAACATATAATTGCTTAGATATGACGGTTCGCACGATCACTACTGTACTTATTCAAACAAATGGGGATATATTTCTTTCATTTCATTTTTCTCTTCCCACGTGGCTTCCTCAACTTGCTGACTTCACCACAGCACTTTAACTGAAACAATTTCTTTGTTCCTCAATCTACGGACTTGCCTATCAAGAATAGCAACCGGAATCTGTTCATACGATAATTTTTCATTAACCTCAATAGTCTCAACTGGCACGATGGCTGATGGATCGCCAACCACTTTCTTCAACATGGACACATGGAACAACGTGTGCACTAATGACATTTCAGGGGGCAATTCCAGCCTATAAGCCACCTATCATATCCTTTGAGCAATCCAATATGACCCAACATACCTAGGGCTCTATTTTCCTTTCTTCCCAAACCGCATTACTCCCTTCATGGGAGACACCTTAAACAATACCCAATCATCTACTCGGAACTCCAATTCTGTTCGACGAACGTCTGCATAGGATTTCTGACGACTCTGAGCAGTTTTCATCCTCTCCAGAATGAATCTAAATTTTCCCATAGCTTGGTGCACAAGATCCGGTCCTAGCAATTCTGCCTCACCAACCTCAAACAATCTGATCGGAGATCTACATCTCCTTCCATACAACTCCTCAAATGGGGCCATCTGAATACTAGCACGAAAACTGTTATTATAAGCAAATTCTATAAGTGGAAAGTGATCATCCCAACTACCCTTGAAATCTAATACACAAGCCTGTAACCTGTCTTCAAGCGTCAGAATGGTCCGCTCTGCCTGCCCATCAATTTGTGGATGAAATGATGTGCTGAGATTTACTTGAGTACCCAAACCTTGCTGAAATTTTCTTCAAAAGTTAGCTGTGAACTGGGCCCCTCGATCCGAGATAATAGATACTGGAGTGCCATGGAACCTAACTATTTCTTTGATATACAACTGAGCATACTGTTCTGAAGTATCGGAGGACTTGACTGACAAGAAGTGAGCTGATTTCGTGAGTCAATCCACTAACACCCAAATCAAGTCGAACTTTCGTTGACTGCGGGGTAACCCTACCACAAAGTTCATATTGATCATCTCCCATTTCCACATCGGTATTTCCATAAGCTGCATCAACCCATCGGGCCTCTAATGCTCGGCCTTCACTTGCTGACATTTGAACACTTAGCCACAAAGTCTGCCACACGCCTCTTTATACCATTCCACCAATAAATTTCCTTGAGATAATGATACATTTTCGTAGAACCTAGGTGTACGGAATACCTGGAATTATGTGCCTCTGCCATTACCCTTTGCAGGAGATCATCCACATCTGGAACAGATAACCTCTCTTGACACCGCAGGACACCATCATCATTCCGAGTGCGAATGCTGAAATCTTGTGATTGAAAATTGCTTCCCTCAATTGTGCCAAAGACGAATCCCTGAATTTCTTTCCCTTCACTTCTGCTACAAGCGAAGATTCTTCTCTATTACGCACCACGACATCCCCTTCGCCAGAGGTCGAAATACAGACCCCCAGACTAGCCAACTGATAAACTTCTCGAGGCAAAAGCCTCTGACCGGCTTCCAAATGTGCCAAGGTACCCATGGATTTCTGACTAAGAGCGTCGGCTACCACATTCGCCTTCCTTGGATGGTACAAAACACTCATATCATAGTCCTTGAGCAATTCCAACCACCTCCACTAGCTTAATTTCAACTCCTTCTGCTTGAATAAATACTGAAGACTCTTATGGTATGTGAACACGTCCACATGGACCCCATAAAGATAATGACGCTAAAACTTCAATGCAAACACAACTTCCGCGAGCTCTAATTCATGCGTCGGATAATTCTTCTCGTGATTCTTGAGCTGCCTTTAAGCATACGCTATAACTTTACCACATTGCATCAACACACACCCCAAACCAACCCTTGAAGCATCACAATAAACTATAAATCCCTCCGAACCTTCCGGCAAGGTCGACATTGGTGCCGAAGTCAATTTCAATTTCAATTCCTAGAAACTCTTTTCACAAGCATCGGACCACTGGAACTTACCCGCCTTCTGCGTCAGCTTAGTCAATGGGGAGGCGAGGGTAGAGAGTCCCTCCATGAACCTTCGATAATATCCAGCCAAACCCAAGAAACTTCGAATCTCTGTTGGGGTCGTTGATCTGGTCCAATCCTTTAACGTTGCAATCTTTTGGGGATTAACCTGAATCCCTTCCCTGGAAACAACATGGCCCAAAAAGGTGACTGATTCTAGCAAAATCTCACATTTTAAAAACTTTGCATACAATTGGTGCTGATGAAGAGTCTGCAGAACTGCCCTAAGGTGATTAGCATGATCTTCCTGACTTCGCGAATAAACAAGGATATCGTCAATGAAGACAATCACAAAGGAGTCATGAAACGGTTTGAAAACCCGATTCATAAGATCCATAAAGGCTGTTGGGACGTTGGTTAGCCCAAAAG
The DNA here is from genome assembly GCA_005239525.1 of Nicotiana knightiana. NCBI lineage: Eukaryota > Viridiplantae > Streptophyta > Magnoliopsida > Solanales > Solanaceae > Nicotiana > Nicotiana knightiana. The sequence continues at coordinate 14,907 of ML375984.1, read as the reverse complement.
ACGTTACCAAGAATTCGAAGTGCCCATAACGAGTCCTGAAGGTGGTCTTAGGAATATCTTGCTCTCTGATCTTTAACTGGTGATACCTGGACCCTTAGTCAATCTTTGAGAAGAACCTAGCACCTTGCAATTGATCGAATAAATATTCTATCCGAGGCACTGGGTATTTATTCTTGATGGTGACCTTGGTGAGCTGCTGATAATCAATACACATCCGAAGCGATCCATCCTTCTTTCTGGCAAATAGAACCGGTGCGCCCCAAGGCGACACACTAGGCCTAATTAAACCCTTTTCTAGTAGATCCTTCAATTGTTCTTTTAACTCTCTCAATTCTACTGGCGCCAATCGGTAAGGTGGAATAGATATTGGTTGCGTATGTGGCCATACATCAATCCCGAAATCGATCTCCCTATCTTGTGGAATCCCAGGAAGCTCATCCTGAAATACATCAAGAAATCCATTCACAAAAGGCACAAATTTGGGAGCAAGCACCTCTGAAGTGGTGTCCGCAACCCGGACCAAATGGCAGATGCACCCCTTTCTAATCATCTTATAGGCTTTAAAGTAGGAAATAAATCTACCGCTTGGCACAACATTATTCCCCTCCATTCGATAACTGATCCATTAGGAAGCTCAAGCCTCATAATCCTGGTTTGGTAGTCGAGTTTATCAAAGCATGAATAGAGCCAATCCATCCCCATAATTACATCAAAATCTACCATTTCTAACTCAATAAGATCGACCGTGGTATCCCGACCACGCACTGCGAAAACACAATTCCTATAGGCTCGTATGACCGTAATAGAATCACCAACCGGAGTCAATACAGAGAACGGCTCGTGAAGCTGTTCGGGTTCTATCCCAAAACTTGAAGCAATAAATGGAGTAACATATCACAAAAAAGACCCGGGATCTATTAGAGCATAAACAACATGAGACTGAGCAGTCAGAATACCTGTGACAACATCTGGAAAAGCCTCGTCGCTCTGGCGACCACTCAAAGCATAAAACCGGCTGAGTCCCCCTTGACCCCACGCTCCACCCCTAGCTTCTCCGCGCCCTGCTGGTGTTGGAGGGCGTGTTGAGGACATAGCGACTGATGAACTAGAGGGCTGAGCAGCACCCCTACATGTGCGCTGACTTGGCGCACGGCAATCTCGCTGAACATGGTCCCTCACTCCGCATCTATAGCATACCGGGATATCCAAGTAACAAGGCTCAGTATGAAATCGCCCACACTTAGGGAATGGGACCCTCCACTGCTACTGGAACCTCCTACCTGAATGACCCGACTGATGGAACCTCCTGCTATCTGACCCGGGTCCAAAATGACCTTGTTGCTGATAACTGTGCCCTAATGGCGGCACACTGGATGAGGACTGAGCATATGACTGAGATGGCCCTAATGATCCTCTCCTAAGGGCTGATCTCTCACCTCCAACTGAGCTCCCAGGGTTGCCCGCTGACCGGGCCCTACTAATGCTCTCTCTCTCCATCCTTCTTTTCACTTTCCGAGCCTCTATAGCCTCGGTGAATCCCACTATTTTCCCATAATTCATATCTAAATGCAAGGCAGCTGTAGCAGCTTCTTAACAACCAAGGGACCAAGGCCCAGAACAAACCGTCGAACTCTGACCTACATAGTCGGCATCATGTGGACATCATACTTGGACAAGCGTACGAACTCCATATGATACTCCCACACACTCATGTTGCCCTGCTTGAGGACCTCAAATTTTGTAGCACGGGCTGCCATGGTCTCGGTGTCATGCCCCAAAATTGAGGGACGAGATCGGCACCTAACCGGATGAACCCGGTCAAGCGGACCTGGATTGCCTTTCCTACCCAACGCGTTTCCCCCGTATATACAATGCACCATATTCCATATGAAATAACAACTTAGGATTTAAGCATGGATTTACAAACATAAGTTCATCTCTCTTTTAGCATTTCAACAATTTGGTTCCCAAAGCATACACAATACATACATAACATTCCAATACGGACCACGATTTCCAAAGACGTACAGTGACTACTGAAAATACACATATACACCCACATCATGTCTACGGAGCCTCCATGAATACAAGGAATTTATACAATACTTTGCCGGCAACAAGGCCCTGCCTATACCTTACAATACATAATAGACTCAAAAGATATGGCATGAATTACACACGGCCCCGGGAGGAAGTGGGGCTCACAAGTACTTGCTGAAAGAGGAGGAGGAGGCACCACTAACAGCGAACTGAGGTACTTTCTATGGACCCGCCTACATTAATATAAAAGATGTAGCGCCCCCGGCAAAAGGGACGTTAGTATTGTGAAATAGTACTAGCATGTATGAGCAAACTTTATTAAAAGTAAAATCAAGAAATACATAGATAGAAAGCAGTTAAAGGAACCAACACATAGTGCACATTGACATAGCAACAAGTACAATTGAGAGCCTTACAGATTCTAATTTCAACACAATCATATTTCAACTTTCTTACATTCTCTTGCAGCGTGCAACCAGATCCCACCTTACATTTCTTGTTGCGGTGTGCAAACCGATCCCACCTTACATTTTACACTCCACCCTTGTTACCTCTCCCACCTTATTACTTCGTGTTGCAGCGTGCAACCCGATCCCTAAACAATCATGTGTTCACAATAGTCTTTATCATCCATTAATTCAACCACAAAGGTATTCATCAACAAGAATATAAATTCATTCCAACGAAAAATCCATATGAAGTTAAGCCACAATAAACCTTGCCAACAATGAGTCATATACGATATTTCCATGGTCATTTAGTTCAGTTAAATTCACAATTCCCCTTCATCACTTGTTACATAGCCCTTATCACTTAGATACATTTACACATTTGAGTTTGTTATCATTCTTTCATACCAACGTACTCAAGCAGTTAACGAACCTTGCACATGTTATAGTAATCACATATAAGTCACCTTTCACAATCTCAATTATCACGATAATCGACCAAGACAAATCAGAGAATGCAATCTCACACCTTAGTAAAATCGGCCAATCAATTCACATATACTCAGCAAGAAACTCATACCAAATGTTTGGACACCAACAAGGTGACCCTACGAAGATTAAAGTTAGCCATACATACCTCGAGTCGTCCCCTTTTTAATTTCTATCACAATTCACCGGACCGTCTAACACCACCAATCTATTCCACAATGTGACATATTTCACTTAGAATAAGGAATCTTGTACCCAATTGAACATTTTATCAAACACTATGCCTTTAGACTACTAACCCCCTTTTGAGAATAATTACCCAAACTTGTTCTTCCCTTACTAGATTATGGGATTTAATTCACGTGCATGCAAGATTTCACATTTTATTTTCAAGACCCAACCTACGTGTGTTTTATTCCTACACAAAAAACTGGAAATTGGGGAAATTGGGTGAAGACTTACCTCTTTGAGTGAAGAAGATAACAATAACTTGAAAATTTTCGGGCTTGAGTGATTTTGGAAAACCAAATTGGATGATGTTGAAACCTTCTCTCTCAAGAAATCTCTTCTTGTCTCTCTATTTTTGGTCAGAAAATTGTTAAAAATAAAGGGAATGGGTGTTTTATAAAATAGGGGGTTGGGTCTTAAATTTTGAAACTAAGAGCCCCCGACACAGAAATGCTGTCAGGAATGCGATCACATTCCTGCTATGTGGTCCGCATTCCTGTCGCATATTTGGCCTTCAAATTGGCCAAAATGGGAACCACACTGCCCAGGTATGCGACCACTATGCGATCCGCATACCTGTTACGCGATCACGTAGTGTGTCGCATAACCTCACTCGCAAAAACCAAGAGGCAAGAATGCGACAACTATGCGGTCCGCATACCCAAAATGCGATAGCATTCCGGGCCGCATAGGTGTCCTCACTTTGGACAGGCTACTGTCAAGGTATGCGACCACTATGCGGTCCGCATACCTGTTATGCGATCGCATAGTGCGTCGCATAACACGCAATTCCGGAAAATTTAATCTTTCAAGTTCTGGATACTTCTTACTCAAAATAGGACCGTTTTAGGAATTTCTACAGTTATAACAGCACACAGACCTACTCGGACATTATTTTAGACATAGAAATTTTATGGGTCTTTACACTCGGCAGGCAAGAAATTGTCAATGAAAACACCTACAAACTCATCCCACCTCGCCGGAGGGCTCCCCTACCCATGGGAATCCTCCCACATCTCAAACCACGAATAAGCTCCTCCCCTCAAACGATAGGAAGCTAACTCGGCCCCCTCTATCTCTGTAGCCTTCATAACCCGAAGTGTCTTGTATATTTCATCTATAAAATCTTGAGTGTCGGCCCCCAGGTATGTGCCTGTGAACTCTGGAGGGGCTAACTGCAGAAACTAGTTCACCCTGGGGCCTGAAGAATCCCCTTGCTCGCTAGATGATGCAGGGGAAACATGTGATCTTTGGGCATGGGAGGCCACTAGCTGAGTCAACATCTGAATAGCTCCCCTGAGGTCCCCATCATAAATACCAGGACCGAAAGCTGGGATAGAAGAAGGATCAGGAACATCAGCGAGAGGTACTGTAGCACCCTCCGCTGGAGCAGAAATAGGAATATCCTGGCCTGGGATGGAGGAGTCAGGCAGATTTAGGGTCGGGAATCATTCTCGCCTGCACCATCAGATAAAGAATTCACGGCCACTCTTGGGGTGGCATTGGCCTCTAGGCCGAGTCGGGCTCTCTTATTGGGTGCCATTTACTAAAAATTGGAACAATGCACGAGTTAGAGATAGACAACCTTACCTTCCACCACATTGCACGATATAGAGTAGCAATAAAAGGGTACTTTCCTAAATGTCCATCCTAGGACACTATTAAAACCTTAGGCTCTAATACCAAGTTTCTCATGCCTCAAAACGGAGGGACGAGATCGGCACCTAACCGGGTGAACCCGGTCAAGCGGACCTGGGTTGCCTTTCCTACCCAACATGTTTCCCCTGTATATACAATGCACCTTACTCTATATAAAATAACCACTTAGGATTTAGGCGTGGATTTACAAACTTAAGTTCGTTTCTCTTTTAGCATTTCAACAATTGATTTCCAAAACATACACAATGCATTACTTTCCAATACGGACCACGATTTCGAATACATACAGTTACTACCCAAAATACATGTATACACTCACATCATGTCTACGGAGCCTCTATGAATACTAGGAGTTTATACAATATTTGCCGGCAACAAGGTCTCGGCTATACCTTACCATACATAACAGACTCAAAAGAGATGGAATGAATTACCCATGGCCCCGGGAGGGACTGGGGCTCACCAGTACTTGCCGAAAGAGGAAGAGGAGGCACCACTAACGGCGAGTTGAGCTACCTGCTATGGATCCACCTCCATCCATATAAAATATGCAGCACCCCCGACAAAAGGGACGTTAGTACTATGGAATAGTACTAGTAAGTATGAGCAAACTTTACTCAAAGTAAAATCAAGAGATGTACAAATAGAAAGCAGTTAAAGGAACCAACACATAGTGCACAGTGATATAGAATACAAGTACAATTGAGGGCCTCACAGATTCTTGTTTCATCACCATCACACTTCCTTTTACACTCCACCCTTGTTACCTCTCCACCCTTATTACCACGTGTTGCGGTGTGCAACCCGATCCCACCTTACATTTCTGTAGCAGCGTGCAACCTGATCTCACCGTACAATTTACACTCTACCCTTGTTACCTCTCCACCATTATTACTTCTTGTTGCGGCGTGCCACCCAATCCCACCGAACCATCACATTTCATGGCAAACAATAACAACCCACAATTCAATCACATGGTTTCATATCATCAAGAGTACAATTTCATAACACGCAACCAATCATATGTTCACAATAGTCTTTATCATCCATTAATTCAACCACAAAGATGCTCATAAACAACAGCGTAAAATCATTACAACCAACAATCCATATGAAGTTAAGTCACAGTAAACCTTACCAAAAATGAGTCTTATATGATGTTTCCGTGGACATTTAGTTCAATTAGATCAATTTACAATTCCCTTTAATCGCTTGTTACATAGCCTTTATCACTTAGATACATTTACACATTTGAGTTTGTTATCATTCTTTCATACCAACATAGTCAAGCAACGAACCTTGCACATGTTAGAGTAATCACATAGAAGTCACCTTTCACAATTTCAATTATCACGATAATCAACTAAGACAAATCAGAGAATGCAATCTCACACCTCAACAAAACCGGGCAACCAATTCACATATACTCAACAAGAAACTCATACCGAATGTTTGGACACCAACAAGGTGATTCTAAGAAGATTAAAGTTAGCCATACATACCTTGAGTTGGAATTTCTCTATAATTTCTATCCAAAATCACAACCTTCTAACACTTTCAATCTAATTTACAATGTGACACATTCAAAATTAGAGTTAGGAACCTTGAACTCATTTGGGCATTTTATCAACTACTATGTGGCCCTTTAGAATAACTAACTCATTTTTAGTGAAAGATTGCCCTAACTTACTTCCCTTTGCTAGATTATGGAAGATTATTCACATGCATTCAAGGTTTCACTTTTTATTTTCAAGAACCAACCTATGTGTCTTTTACTCTTACACAAAATCTAAGAAATTGGGGAAATAGGGTGAAGACTTACCTTTTTGAGTGAAGAAGATGACAATAACTCGATAATTTTCGGGCTTGAGCGATTTTGGAAAATCAAATTGGATGATGTTGAAAACTTCTCTTTCAAGAACTCTCTTCTTCTCTCTCTATTCTTGGTCAGAAAATCGATAAAAATGAAGGGAAAAAGTGTTGTATAAAAAAGGGGTTCGGGTTTTAAATTTAGAAAATAGGAGCCCTAACACAGAGATGCCGTCAGGAATGTGATCGCATTCCTGCTATGCAATCCGCATTCCTGTCGCATAAATGGCCCTCAAATGGGCCAAAAGGAGACCGGAATGCCCAGGTATGCGACAACTTTGCAGCATGCATACTTGTTATGTGATCGCATATTGCATCGCATAACCTCCCTCACAAAAACCATGGGGCAAGAATGTGACAACTATGCGACCCGCATTCGTGAAATGCGATCGCATTCTAGACCGCATAGCTGCCCTCAAAATGGATAGCAAATTGTCCAGGTATGCGACCACTATGCGGTCCGCATACCTGTTATGCGATCGCATAACGCATCAGATAAAGCGAAATTTCTGGAAAATTTAATCTTTCAAGTTCTGTGATACTTTTTACTCAAAATTTGACCATTTTAAGAATTTCTACAGTTATAATAGCACAAAGACCTATTCGGGCATTATTTTAGACATAGAAATTTTATGGGTCTTTACATCCTCCCCCACTTAAAAATCATTCGTCCTCGAATGAGGATCGGGAAATCATTTTGTTTTGAAAACACAATATGCCAACCCCCATTTTCTACTAACTCCGGTATTTTCTGAAAATTTTGCCAGAGTTTCCTCTGTAATTAGGCCTATCTACCTGGCAGAGAGCCCCCGAATTCTTAACCGATTCCACACATAGCTAGTATTTCATGACCTTGCACATAATTTGGTCACCTCGACAAGTCCTGTATAATTCAATTACATCAACATTCCATATACACTTCAATTAATTTCTTAACATAAAACTGAACATAACATATAATTTCTTAGAGATGACGATTCGAACGATCACTACTAGACTTATTCAAACAAATGGGGACATAAACTTGATTTTTCTTTGTTCCTTTTTTTTATTTAGTGTTTGTATTCTTTTTCTTTCTTCTCTGTAATTATCATATTTTCTTTCATGCAATGTTTGATTTGTTTGGCCATATGGATCCAAGAATTCTCTATGTGCATGTGTGATGAACCAAAAGGTCATCCCGTATATTTCTCGCTAATTCTGTGTTCCGAGGTCGTGAAAACCTCCTTCTATCTCACCTCGATTTGCGTGTATGGCCCGGGCATGTAGCCGGGAAGCCTTTATGTGAAAACTGATAAAATAATAATATTTTATTAGAAATTTGAATAAAGTTGACTTCAGTCAATATTTTTTGTAAACGGACCCGGACTAGTGATTTGACGGTCCCGGAGGGTCCGTAAAAAAATATGGGAATTAGGCGTATGCCCGGAATCGAATTCTGAGGTCCCAAGTTCGAGAAATAAAATTTGAGGTGAAACCTGTGATATCAAGCCCGTAGCATGGTTCCGCAGCCCGGTACAGGTTCAATATGTCTTATATGTGTTATCTGTAAAATTTGGTAAGAAACGGACTTAGTCTGATGTGATTTGGACCTTAAATGCAAAAACAAATTTTGATGTTTAAAGAAGTTTTGAGAAATTTCATTGTTTTTTGGTTTGATTCGTCGTTTAAGTGTTATTTTATGTGATTTTGAACCTCGAGCGAGTCCGTATTAAGTTATATGACTTGTTTGTGCATTTGGACGGGGTCCCGGGGGGCCTCGGGTGTGTTTCAAATATGTTCCGGGTCCATTTTCCCTATTTTGAACTGCTGAAAACTATCATCTGGTTTCCTTCTATGCGATGGTATAGAAGGATCCGCAATCGCATAGAGTGTCTGGCTCGCCCAGTAATTTCCTTCATTGTGATCACAATAGTTGGTCCGCGATCGCAAAAGCCAACTTACTCCTTATACGCGATCGCATAAGCTGTTCTGCGATCACGTAGAGCATTTTGAGCCAGCTTCATTTTCATTCTACGCGATCGCGCCTCGATCCCCGCGATCGCGATTCTTTAAAAGCCTGGACAGATTATAAGTTCCCAAAATCAGGGGTTTCACCATTTTAAACATATTTTGACTTCTAGAACTCGATTTTGGGCGATTCCTTGTGGGATTTTCACACAAATTGAATGGGTAAGTGTTCTTTCACTAGAATTAAATATATTTCATGAATTAGTTCTTGTTTTTATCATTTAAATTGTGTTTTGGGGTGAGGGGATTGTGGGTTTTGAAAGAAAACTTCAAAAATGAAAATTCATGATTTGAATGACCAAATGTTATCGGAATTGGATAAATTTGGTATGGGTGAACTCGTATCGGAATGAGTAATCGAAATTCGTAAAATTTGTCGGGTTCCGAGGTGCGGGCCCGGGGGTCAATTTTTGGGTCGATTTTTATAAATTTTTAAATATTGAAACTTTATTATTCGGAATCGTTCGTTATACGTTTTATATGTATTTTGAAGTTGTTTTAGTTGATTTTGAGCCGTACGGAGGCCTTCCCGCCCGAGAAGTCTATTTTTGAGTATCGAGTTGTCGTCTTTGAGGTAAGTATCTTGCCTAACCTTGTGTGGGGGAATTACCCCTTAGGACGTGAGTCTTCTATGTTGATTGTAGTCCGTGTACGCGAGGTGACGAGCACATGCTCGGACTTATTTGTGGAAAGTTGACCCTTTAGGAATCTTAGATCCTTATATTCGCCGAGTATGAAGTGTCCTTAGATTGATTGAATTTCCTAATTTATGTGTCATCTTTATTTTCTTAAATGCAGAAGTTCTTACTTTTGGATTTACTCTTATTTCCTACTTGACTCCTAATTGACTTATCTGAAGGTTTTATTTCCTTTATTGTCATACTGTATCTTCTTAACTGCGTATCTCAAATTTGCAATTATCTTCATCTCAACCTATAATTGTTTTGGTCTTAAATGAAGTTATGATTATTCTTTGTTGCTTGTCCTTAAGTGGAAATTGTTGAATATTCTCGTAACTGCTCAACCTTAAAGGAAGTTTAGATATTCTATACCTTCGTGACTTGCCTTATATGGAGTTATCGGATTTGTGTTGATTTCTTGTTGTTCACCCGTGTAATTAGGTGCGGATGTTACATGCTATTTCCCTTCCTTGTGGAGTGATTTATTAATATGCCTAGCTCTCCTTATTATGTTTATTTCTTGTGAACTAGTTTTTCCTACTTGTGATCGAAGGTTATTGAGTTGATGTATTAATTGTATTCCGAACTGTTGCCCGTGTTGTTGCTGTTGTTGTACTGGTTTTGGTGATGCACGAGGTTTCTGCCGTGCGGTTGTTGATATAGGGATTTGCACGAGATTTCTATCGTGTCGTGTTTACTACTGATATTGCACATGCGGCGTGATAAGGCAGGATACGAGATTGAGTGTTGCACATGTGGCGTGACAAGGTGGGAACATGTTATGCACGTGTGGCGAAACAAGGCGGGCATATAATTTAATATTTCACATGTGGCGTGACAAAGTGGGATACGACAGGGATTATTTGTGATAATTGTGTTGGCCTGGGGGGCATTCCTTGTTGTTGATATTGTGTACTGGAACACTTACTGTGTGAGTTCATTCATGTGGAAATTTATGAGATGAAAATGTACGTGTTGGACTTTTGCTTTCCTTAGGTCTATTGGTTGTTGAAATCATGTTAGGACACCTACACAAGCATACACTAAGTTAAGTACTACTAATGGATTCAGGACTCCTTGTAGTTTTCAAGTATAAATACTCTTATTGTGCTTACCGTAAGGGTGGGAATGACCCAATTGGCACATGAGTCGTCCGTGCAGTTAGTACTCGAATGAGTGCGCAAGATGCCAAGTGTTAGGGTTTGGATATTGGGACCCGTAAATGATGATTTGTCCAAGNGTGTTACGTTATGGTTTCCACTGATACTTATTATTTTCCTTCTTTATCGAATTCACTGTCTTGTTAGCTATGTGGCATAGCCTTTATGTGTATATCATTATTTCCTTGATTCTGATATTGATACTTGTTCAGTTTTATTAGACCAGTGGGTGTCTTGACTAGTCCTCGTCACTACTTAACCGAGGTTAGTCTTGATACTTACTGGGCACCATTGTGGTGTGCTCATACTACTCTTCTGTATATTTTTGTGCAGATTCTAGGTTTTCGGATAGCCGGCCGAGTGATTGATAGTAGTGTGGTTGCTGTTGTAGAGACTCAAGGTAAAACCGTTTCAGCGTTCGCGGTTTCGGAGTCACCATCTTATCTTTTGTATGCACTATTGCACTTATTTCTGAACAGTGGTATTTTTAGGAGTTTAGTGTAAATTCTTAACAGCTTATGACTTGTACTTCCGAGTTTTGGGAATGTAAAATGTGTAAAGAATTATTTATTTCAGAAAAGTATTAGATTCTGTTTATTATTGTTGTTATTCCTGAATATTAGGCTTACCTAGTCCTTAAGGCTAGGTGCCATCACGATACCCAACAGAGGGAGATTTGGTTCGTGATAGTATGTGACCAATTTGAGTTTTGTCTCGTCTGGTAACCATTATTTATTATGTTAGACAGCTTAAACTAAAGAAAAGCATGAAATTGAATTAGTCGCATATTCGAAATAAATTAAAGAAGGTATTTTTACTTTATTAATCAAATTTGATTGGGTAGATAAATAAATGGTATTAACAATCTACATCGTACCCTAATATTGTTCCCTTCTTAATTACTTTCAGCCTATAGTTTATTGGGAAAATTAACATTTGATTTGTAAATTGATCTTGGTTGCCAACCGTTTGGAATGACATTTGGGGAAGTGACACTCTGCTTTGTTTCTGAAGTAAATCTGAGGGAAAATGGAGGTTTCTGTGTGTTTGGTTGTATTCCAACACTCCAAGTTGCGCCAATCATTCACTGCATTGGTACCCAACTCGAATTGCTTGTTTGGATTTCAACTAAAGAAAGGTCACCATCCCCAACTAAAGAAATTAGGATTGGAACCATTGTCCGCCTTAAATATGATATTTGTGTTATAATTGCATGCTACCCTGCAAGATTCAATAAAAACTAAAAAAAATTAATGCATTAGCGGTGTTCCTCAGAAGAAAAAAAAGAGAAAAATGAAGTAACTTTTAGTTTTTGTAGAATAACTCGTCTTCGGTAAAAAATCGAGATTTTCATGCATTATATAATTGTGAAGCTTCGCCAGACTTTGCCAATTTTCCAAAGGCAATTCCACTTATATCAAAGTGAACCGGATCATTATTGCACGCTCCTGGGCACTGATCTGTTAGAGTTACTGTTATTAGATTCCCTGAACAATGCAGATTCTGATTTTGGGTGCATAATACTTGGAAAAAATGTCGATATTATAGAGATGCCATGCATTTGTGCATGAAACTAAAATATTCATGCACATTCTCTCTTTTATTTCAGATTTTTATTTCTTTGTCATCTCATGCAAAATAAAATGCGTGGTTCTACAAATTATAAATTCACAAGATCAGTTGCGAAATCAGGAATTCTATCAAGGGGATTTCAAAAGATCTAAACATGTTACTTTTGAATTTGTACCTATATTTTTTCTTATAAGGAGATTTCAAAATTTGTGTATTTTGAACTTATTTTTACCCAATTACATTATATAACTTTCTGAAGAAGAAAATTCAATTGAATCCCATTCACTCTACCTGGTAGCATGCACCACATCCAGCACCTTGCTTAAAAAGCGCTTGATTTCCGGCAGTGATCATTGCATTGTAGGGAGCGTTTGCTACGTCATTTTCGAGACCACATGCTCCACCTAGACCAAAATAGTAAGAATAAAATATATTTTTCAATCATTTAGCCCGATATCATTAATGAAGTGTGTAAAAATTAAGACTTTATTGATCAAGCCATTTCAGTGAATAGTTGTCTACAAAATTCCATTTGTAAATATCTTTTATTATGAAGGGGAAGGAAGAGGAACTTGATAAGGGGATTACAAAATGCAAATCAAACCTTTACAAACAATGTAAAATTCAGATAGCCAACAACTGAACTACTAAGGTTTATCTTCAAAATTGTATTTGAAATCTAAAGTAGGTTTAATTTAATTTTAATCTAGCAGGCTACTTCATATGTCTTATGAAAAAAGAGAATAGAAACAAACGGCAGACATTACCACTCCCGGGACTAGTAGGATTGAAATAAAATGTTGCAACAGCTTGTGAATAACCACTTGGTTGGCAATAGGAAAATCTAAACAAACACGAGCAAAAAGCTACAAAAATCCAAAGTAAAAGACACTGAGGAAAATTTGTAGCCATGACCTAGTAATTATCTTTGATTAACTAAGTGATGCTCTAATATTTTTTGCTAATTGCTTATGCAATTCCATGTTAATTGGTAGTATTTATAGTAAAAAAACGAATATTATTCTGTTGAGGATACTAAATATGAAAAATGAACCATTTTGCCAATTTAATGTACGAACTTTATTGCCTTACTATTTAGTTTGGAGATGCTGACAATTTAAAGATTATTACCAACTAAACACCATATGATTTGAGGCATGTATAATCACAGAACAAGAGGCATGTAGTAAACATATTGAAAAGTATAACAACTAACCATAAGTTGAGAAGATCAAAAGAAAAATATATTGATTTATAAACACTTGGCTTCATTTTTTCNATATGATACATGACTCAAGCAGAAACATTGTACAGCGCAATTTTGAAAATCATACAAACGTCTACAAATTTATTTGAAGCTCAAATTGATCTGATATCAATTGTAATTTTAAATCATGTACACGTTTGTTCCCACATATACATGATTGTACAATAAGGTATATATTTAAATTATTCTTGCGATTTTCTGACCAATTGAAATTTTAAATTTAGTCTAAATGAGCATTTATAGGGTATAGCGTCCGCTTATCTCAAAGTCCGTAGCTTAGACTTGGCTACAACATCATAAACCTGTCAACAAGTGTCAATCTACATAATTAGGGATCGTTTGATTAATCAAGTGTTTAACCAATACAATGTTTGACTAATGTAAACGAATAAATAATAATTAATCCCAACATAAAATTTCCCATATAGGGTTAATAGTACCCATATTTGAATTATGCGAAAATCTAGAATGTGAAATAAGATGTAACGATCCGGCCGATTGTTTTGAGAGTATTAACTCCGATTCCCTATTTACTGCCTCTCCTGTATCCTTTTATGCTTATGTGACTTGCCGGGAGGATTTATTTTTGGTTTTGGAGGGGAATGGGGGCACTTAGTCCCTAAAATAGAAGTTTAAGTTCTAGGAATTTGACCGTAGTTGGAACTATGTGAACACGACCCCGGAATAGAGTTTCGTCGGTTCCATAGATCTGTCGGGTGATTTTGGACTTAGGAGCATGTCTGGATTTTGAATTGAAGGCCCGTAGCTTAATTAGGCTTGAAATGACAAAAGTTGAATTTTTGGGATGTTTGACCGGGACTGGATTTTTTGACATCAGGATCAGATTGTGATTCCAGAAGCTAGAGTAGGTACGTAATGTCAAATATGACTTGTATGCAAAATTTGAGGTCAATCGGATATGATTTGATAGGTTTCGACATCGGTTGAAGAAGTTTGACGTTTCAAAGCTTATTAAGTTTGAATTGGAGTGTGATCCGTGTTTTTAGCATTGTTTGATGTAATTTCAAGACTCAACTAAGTTCGTATGATGATTTAGGACTTGTTTCTCGGGGGCCTCGGGTGGATTCCGGGTGGTTAACGGACTAGAGTTGGACTTGTTGGAGTTGCAGAAAATCTTGTGTTTCAGTTGTTGGTTTCCTTCTTCACGTTCGCGTGGGGAGTTCCGCATTCGCGAAGGGGAGCTGGTGGTAGGTGAGGATTTTTTCTTCACATCCATGAAGTGGGAGCCGCGTTTGCTAAGATCTGGGCAATGGTGCATCACGAATGTGTGAAGGGTATCTCGTTCGCGTAGAGGAAGTAGAGGCAGCTAGGACCCCAAAGCATTTGTTCTACGCATCCGCGAAGAGGTGGGCCAGTCATGCATCGTGTTCGCGAAAGGGCCCTCGCATCCGCATAGTAGGAATTTTTGGTCATTAGCTATTTGTGCTATGCGAATGCAAAAGTGAGGCCGCATTCGCGAAGAA
>ML375978.1:0-59348 GCA_005239525.1 Nicotiana knightiana | reverse complement strand
GGGGGGGGGGGGGGGACTAGGGAAGCTTATGAAAAACAAAAGGCCCAAAAGAAGTTGGGCTAAATAGACCAATTACTAAAGTTAAGTGGGCTTTAAGAAAACCACAAAATTAAACTTAAACTCTAGAATCATTTCTAGGCTTTTGGGCCACCCCAGTGACAGATTTTTCAGCCATGACTAACTCTCCTTTGGTCTCTCTTTCTGCTATTTGTCTCTTAGTGGACTTGTAATATGTAGCATAAAGTAGCAATTGGGCCAGCCCAAGAACAGTTCCCATTGAATTTGGTGCCTGAAACAAAGTATAGGAATTAAAAGAATTAAAATAAGATTGATAATCATAGAAATGGATATTGGTTAATTAAAAAGTTCAGAATTAGAATTAATATTAACTACAAAAAGCAGGAACGCGACGGACAAATTTTGTCGCTAAACAGTAAAAATCAATCTATTATCAAAAAATCACGTTAGCAACAAATTAGTAGCTAATTCTTATTATCTATATATATTATGTACAGTCAGACATCTCTATAACAACATCCCTATATAACACCACTTCACTATAAAAGCCAAGCTTTTTCGAAACCAATTTTTATGTTATATCATAATATATGTTCACTATAACAGCACTTCACTATAACATCCAAAAATATTCGAAAAAAATGAGGTTGTTATAGAGAGGTTTGACTCTGTATATATATATTATAGATTAGTCCATACAAATTTATATGGTTGTTATGAATAACCTTTCATTTTCTCATTGATACTTGGAACAACTTAAAGATCTTTATTAGCTTAACGAGATAAATTACAAGCCAAGAAAGTTTTGATTTGTTGGTTAATTTAGAGCTATCATACTAAAATTACTACTACTGTGACATCACAGAATCAATATAAATAGTTTCCTTTTTTCTTTTTATAGAATGGTTGTTTATATAAGGAAAGAGTTATAGACGTAAAAAAGATTGTCATCTTGCCTACATATATGTTAAATGCCAAAAATGTAAACAGGAGATAATCCAAATTCACAATTTTAAAGCAATGATTTTAGCGTAAGCTTTCACAACTACCTTGTGACAATTATTGGAAACTTATTTTATATGTATTCATATGTATGTGTGTGTATCTCCCCACTATTTTTGAGCATACAGTCCACTTTAAAAAAAAATTAACAAATTAAATTCAGTTAATTTTTGTATTACTTACAAGAATGTAGGCGTCGAAACGGATAAGAGCATAGGCAGTCCAACTAACACCATTGAGAAAAGAGAAAAGTGAAAGGAAGAAAGGCATGTACTCCACACTTTTGGTCTTGATCACCAGTTTCTGCAATAACAACATGTAAAACTTTAGTTTAGAAATGCCATTTACATGGTTTTCTTTTTCTTGTTTTTTTCCCCTTTCTTTCTTAAACCAAATAACCAAAGAAAATATAGTATAATAATATAATTTTTCAGCGAAGAATGTTCAAACGATCATCCTTTACTGGCCGTAGCTACGGGCGGGAGAGGGTTCACTTCGTGGAAAAATAAGACTGTATATATAAGATAAAATTCAGTTTGTTTCTCAATATATATATTTTGAAATTTAAAAAGTATAGCTTAGTGGTCAAGGGGTTCAAAATCTTTATTATGTCACTAGGCACATTTTTTTTTTACTTTTTTAACTTTTTTTCTTTTTTAAACCCACTTCGTGAAAATTCTACCTCTGCCAATGATCGACGGTGCCACTGACCGTAGCTCCACGTTTTTGTAACATGCAAGAATAAAGTTGTATGATGTCCGGACTCTTCAAAAGTTAAAAGTTATGTCGCATGTCCGGACTCTTCAAAAACTATGTCGCACCCTCATAAGATCCTCCAAAAAGATACTTTTAGAGGATCTGACACGTAGCCGATAATATTTTTGAAGAGCCTGAACATAAAAAAGAACAAAAAAGGAAGAAAGTAGTTACCATGACGGCCAAAGGAGAAGCATACATCAAAATGTTGCCAACCATGCAAATGCTACCAACAATAGCAGCTCTTTTCTTGTTTCCATGGACAAAACTTAGAACACAAATTGCAAGTGTAGCAACAATTATTATTTCACCAAGAATGATAAGAAAAACTTTCGTCCTTAGCTTACGATCAGAGTACAAGAAAAACAGCGTTAGGTACACAATCTCAATGCCAAGTCCAGTGCCATTAATTGTCACAACCAAGATGCTGTTAGGTTGTACCCAAGGGATACCGTACAACACCCAAAGCCCACAGTTGACAAATGTGGCAAGGTACGGAATAGGAGAAAATTGCTCTACAGACTTGTTTTTCCATATACGTATGAAAGTTGGCCTGTAATTAATCAAATTAAAACACAAAATTATGAAAAAAATTAGTAATCTTGAAAATTTTCTTTAGATAACTAATAAGCTACATATATAAGACCTATTTATGAGTTTAAAATCATGAATTTCAAGTTCTTCCTTTTTTATTTAAAATTTAAACTCTATGCCGAGTCAAATATCTTCGCATAAAATAAAATAAAAAGAAGGAACTTATATAAATGTTGTATATAAAAACTTTTTTACTAAACTAAATAAAGAAAAGCTATTGAGAAATAATGGAAATTGAAGCTTACAAGGGTGACAAGAACAAGATGAGCGCAATGACATTCCCTGAAAATAAAAATAGAAAAAATAGAAAAACCCATCAGCTTTTCCCTTACAAAAATTAAAACTAAGAATTCTTCAACTCTAATTCTATGTTTGTGTTTTATAGTGTGTGTGTGTGTGTGTTTTTGTGGTGACTTAAAGTATGAAAAACTAACCAATAACACCAACAGCAAAACGGGCAATATCTCTATCGAAAACCATAGCTAAGAAGCAAATGAGAAAGAAAAGAAAAATGAAAGAAAATAAGAGATTTTGTGGAGAATTGTGAAAAGAGTGAAGATGGTGAAAAGAGTGAAGATGGATTAACCTTATAAAGGGAGAAGAGAAGAGGTTGAGTTTGGCTTTGTCCAAAAATGAAAAACTCAACCATGCAAAGTCTCTGTCTTTGTATGACATGTATTGCTATTTCATTGGTGAAAATTACAAAATTAAATTAGAAAGTAAAAAAAAATATAATTAGATTAAATGAAGAAAGAGAGAAAGAGGGAGAGAAGAACTCTCTAGGCACTCCATTCAAGAATATAATTGTCAAAACACTAGTAATAGTAGTAGCAGCAGCAAATAAAATAAAATTTGAAATAGAGAGAATTAATTACTTTTGCATGGATTTTACTTTTAGCTTACACTGAATTCAAAGCTAAAACTTATCCATTTATCCTTATCCATTTCAAGCTGGTAGGAGTTGCATTAGGAGTAATTGTTTCTCTGTTCCCTTCTTGGGTAGAGTTTTTCCTCTTCTCTTTTGCTACTTTTATCTTCTTTTTCTTTCCTATGGCTGAAGAGGGGAGAAGGGATTTGGTTAGGGGAATAAAGGTAGCCCGTGCACTAAACTCCGGTTATGGATAAAGTCGGGAAAAAGATCGGACTACAAGGATCTATTATACGCAGTCGTATCTTGTACTTTTGCAAGAGACTGTTTTTACGACTCGAACACGTGACATACTGATCATATGGCAGCAAATTCCCGTTATGTGGGAGGTCGGAGAAAGAATCGGGCTATAAAAGTTTATTTATACGCAATATTACCTTGTATTTCTGCAAAAAACTATTTTTATAACTCGAACACGTGACATCTTCATCACGACAATAACTTTATTAGTTGTACCAAGGCTCCCATTCTCTGTCTTCGGCTAGGGAAATAAAGGAAGAAAATTTGGCATTGTACATTGATAGTTTCTCCGGTCCTCCAATTAGAAAATTAAGAATACATTAACTATTATTTTTGAAATATATTATTGCTTCAATAACTGATCTAAAGAGTTCGAAAAGAGATAACAGTTGATTTAGTTAATAATTTTATAATAAATGCATTTAAATACCAATTCTTTAATGTTTTATCAGAACCTTCCCTAAATGACTAATAAAAAAATGGGCACCGAAGTGTAAAAAAGATTACACTATTAATATATTTTAGTAATATATTACAGAAGGTGATTTATCTTATTTTTAGATTATTAATTCGGCCACTTATATAAACAGATATATTGTAGTTATTATAATAAAATTAAAAAAAAGATTACACTATATAGCCATGGAAGTCAAAATAAGGAGGGGTCCATGGAATTTTTTTGGGCAGACAACGTTGTAATAGAAATTTCAGAGTTTATGTGTTGTTTGCTTGTCAAGGAAAATTGAGAATCTGATAATAATAATAATAATAATAATAATAATAATAATAATAATAATAATAATAATAATAATAATAATAATAATAATAATAATAATAATAATAATAATAATAATAATAATAATAATAATAATAATAATAATAATAATAATAATAATAATAATAATAATAATAATAATAATAATAATAATAATAATAATAATAATAATAATAATAATAATAATAATAATAATAATAATAATAATAATAATAATAATAATGATCGATTTGGACGTTTGCCATTGGTAACTGGTCAGTCATGTTACGAACGTGAAATGCTTGAAATATATGTGAAGTAAAAACATGGAAAACTTGATATATCAAAGTTGTAAATCATGTGTCGCAAATCATTGACATGATGTGTATTTTTTTTCTTCTTTTTGTAGTTTTGTTTTTCAATTTTCTTTTGCACTTTTATGTCATGGCTTGTGTCATGACTCAAGTCCATGGCATGCATAGTCTATTTCGATCCTAATTTCATACGAATTTTTTTTTTAGACTATATCACATCGAGTCCTAAAATTACGTATTGTGCGTAGCACTTTACTTTCTTTCTCATTTCGACGTGAGATTGCGATATGTGCACTCCTTCTTCAAAAATTTATCAGCTTAGAAGTCTGTCAGTCCATTTTGACCTGCTCTTATCGGTCCGCCCTCCGTCACGTCACAGCTTAAGGCATTCGATATTTTCTGTGGCACACACAACATGGACGTTACTCGTACGAAACGTCATCCAATCTTTGATAGGCTTCAAGTTTTTTCACACCATATTATAGTCAAACTTCATAGGTTTCTTTTGTTTCTATAAGTTGGTTAATGACTTAATTCTCACAAACTTTTTATTCTCTCTATTTATATTCATGTTCACTCTTCGATCAACTGACCAACATTCATCGAAAACTTACACTGTATATAATACATAAAATATTATGTTTTAATAATATATAACACATATTGAACACCCTTTGTCGGAAAAAATTCCTAACTTCGTCACTGTCTTAATTCTATCCTCATCAAACACTAAATCCTTATAATGTCTTTGTTCATTTACCATCTAACAATGTAACGTTTTGTTTTCTGTTTTACTTGGTAACAATGTAACGTTTGCAAGTATAATAGTAAACAAAAATAATGACTAGATGTTGTGTAGGCAGAACAGAAGCAGTTAAAGTAGGAGACAACCAGACAAAATAAAGTCATTCAGTAATATCACGACAAAATTTACCGCCCATTAATGTGAGTTGGTTGAGACATTATAATAACTAAAATACTAATAATTACAAATTCTTGTGTCACAATATGGTGTTAGTGATGTATATTTTGGGTTCAAATTTAAAATTGTGTACGTTTAAATTTGGAATTCTATTGTTTGTTATTTGATTTATTGAGTTTTTATTTTTGTACTAATATATATTTCAAAATATAACTTGCTTCGGATGAGTCCTTAGCTAATTCAATAAGTCCGCCTCTAGTGATGTAATTTACACATTACTGGTTGTACTAAACATAAAAATTGTTCAACAAATGCCTCGTTGGAAAATATTTACGCATAAGTGAAATTCGCGAAAGATAATTACTCTCTCCGGTTCACAATAAATACTTTTTTGACTTTTTTTTTTATGGTCTCAAAAAAGTGATCTAAATTTCAATAATGAATCAATTATTTTTTCCCTACATCGCTCATGGAGTAAATAATGTTAGAGTATGTGTTAGGAGTGTTTATGCGAAGAGATAGTAAAGGGTAATATGGTCAATTTTATTGCTAATTAATATTAAAAGGTGAATTTCTTAATTTGTGTGAAAACAGTCAAAAAATTACTTATTGTGGACCGGAGGAATTACCTCATAATGGGTGTTAATTCAAACTTTATGAGTTCGCGCTCAAGTTTGTACGTTAATTCAAACAATGAAAAATGGATGTCTGCTTTTATCCATTTCGATTATCTTTTTTTATTTGTACGTTATGGTTTGAGAGTTAAACGTCAATCAGTCGATTGCGATCTTAATTTTTCTGTTATTTATGAGTATGCTTACAAAAGCGGTTGCATTTTAGTATATATTTTGATTTTTACACTTTTAACATTCAAAATTAAAATTAAAGAATCACGTTGATATATATTTATTGTTTCCCTTTTTGGTTTTTACCATCGTTTAATTTCTTTTACAATTATAAAAATCCCTAACCATTTTCATCCGTTATTCAGTTAAAACTGAATTTGATCATTCAGTTTAAAAGCTAAGTTACATATTAACTAGGCTGATCACTATGTTTTTTTAACACTATTTTGGGGATTTGAGTATTCAACTTATTTTCCAAATTTACATTATCTAATTAGATTTAAATTCTAACCAAATAATATCATACCTAACTATATATGTTAGCAGATTAATAAACGAGGATAGAAACAAAAATCAACTTGAAGGGAAAATGACAGACACTTTCCAGATAGAGATCGGAGGGAGAGAAGTTAGGCAATAATTTGATTTTAATAGGGTGGAAAACTCTAAGATGAATTAAAACTTACTGCAGAACAATGTTTGGAAATAGAATGGAGTATTATATCTGTATTTATCCTAGCACATATGTATACGGGTGAAATCGAGCTCGTGGTGCATCCTTACCTCCGACATGATAAGCCAGGCTCGAGACATGGCGATAAAGGACTGAAGATCGACCCCAAGCCCCACAGAGCTAGAACTCGGGAGCATGATACCTGCCTTCGAGAGTATCGAGGCCATGGTCCCGGAATCGGTCCTACCCTCGAACGACTTCGAAGAAACATTGTCAGCATAATCAACAGAAGACCGAAATATCCATGACCGGTCGGATATTACAGCGGGGATCTCGGCACGTATCAATAAGGAACCGACAATCAGTGAATCAGTAGATTTTTTACCTTTTATAGAATTGTACCTAAAATAGGACTCTCTTACTATATAAAGGGGGTCTGATGATTCGTAAAATACATTGTAACGCGCACTAAAAAGCAATACATTATTATTTTCTTTGTCTTTAAGCTCTTGTTCTTCTGTTTATCGACACTGATCGTGGTAAGCCCAGATCGAGGGCGATTATTCCATCAAGGCTGAAATTATCCAACACGTGTAATTTGAATTTATTTTATCTTTATTTACTCAATAGCAACTTAATTTAATTTATCGCTTTGTATCAAGTTAATCCGTGTATCCTTAAATCACTTATAAATTTAATTGTTATCCGATTCTAAGGGTAAACAACATCCACAACAAATGTTTAACTTTCAATTTCAACTTCTTCATCCTTAGCTAGAGGTTTTGGGTTCAAATTTTATGTATGGAGCCGCCCGTAAAAGACACATTACTGAGGTATTTCCTGGCGCAACAAATTTAATCGTGCGCCAACGCAGATACCGAACACCTACCTAACCCAAGAAAAGAGATCCAATCTCAAGCTTTTCTTCTTATAGACTTTGACTTACCTTAAATGGATAATTACTGAAAAAAAATCTTAAACAACACTCGCATTGACATTGACTGCTTAGATGAAAAGATCTAACGGTAATTTATGAGCAAATAATAAACAGGTCAAACTTCAAAAACATCCAAATTCAGTTGGCTGCCATGCAATGCATTGGCGTAACCAGTTTTGATACTAAGAGAGTGACCAAATAAATAAATAAAATAGTAGTACGGTCAAATTTTTCTATGACAGTTTTGTTTGTTTCAAATATTTTTAATTGTTATAGCGAAGTGTTATTATAGAGAGCACATATTACAATATAATATAATAATTAGTTTCAAAAAAATTTAATTTTTATAATAAAGTTTTGTTATATAGGAATACTTTTTATAGAGAGGTCTCGCCGTATAAGTTTTAAGTACTTCGGAAAAACCCAACTCAACTTTTTCCTTTTCCCTGTCAAAATAAATTCTGATTACTATTTTGTTAGGAAGTTTGTGGGTGGTGGAATTCAACAAAAAAGTAACAGATCAACGATATCACGACCCCAAAATCAACTCGATTGTTATGGCACATATCGTGGAACTAAATAAGTCTACGCTTTTAATTAATTTGATTTTTATCTTAACAATATTTAAATATTACCCGTTTTCATCAGAGAAAAATCAAAATAAAAGATAAAATTAAACCCAAAATACTGTAATAAAAGAGAAATCCCAAAATATGGTGTTACTAAGTCATGAGCCATACTATAACTGTGCCAAAATACATCAAGACAACAATTGTATGAGAAATAACTAACAGAATACATAAAGCAAGACAGGGAAGGAGAAAGGCGGGTCTGCGATCGCCAAGCAGCTACCTCGCTCTCTCCGAAAATGAACCGCAACAAACGATCAACTGGCACTAGCGTGACCTGGGATACCTGAATCTGCACACAAGGTGCAGGGGGTAACGTGAGTACACCAACTCAGTAAGTAATAAATGTAAATAAAGACTGAACAGTAAGAAACACGTAAATACACGTCATAAATTCACAGTAAGTACAATCTTTCTTTCCAACAGTACATATATGTCAAATCATCACGCTTAAAAGCCGATTTTAGTAAAAGTCATTTGAGAATATTTTTCCAACAGCTTCAACAGAATTTCAAGAAGTTTAGCGTAAAAGTGATGAAAATCATAAATAGCCTCTCGGGCAAAACATGTATCATAAACCGCCCCTCGGGCATAACATCACTCAGAATCAGCAGCCCCTCGGGCTACCTCACAATGAATCATAATCAGCCCCTCGGGCAACCTCACAACCACTCATGTCTCCCCATCACTCGGCACTTGCACTCAGTAGATAGCTGCACTCATTGGGGGTGTACAGACTCCGGAGGGGCTCCTACAGTCCAAGCACTATAACAAGCCATCTCGTGGCATAATCAATCAGGACCTCGGCCTCTCATATATCATAAAGCAGTACAACATGTTGCGGCGTGCAGCCCCATCCCATGATATCCTCACAACACAGGCACTCGGCCTCACTCAGTCAGAAACCTCTCAAGCCACTCGTGCCATCAATAAAACAGGGTGCTCAGCCCCAAATATCATTTCATGCATCAAACTGAGTAAATAAGACTGAGTTTCGAAATCAGTAAAATATAGCATGACTGAGTACAAATCTTAAATCAACACGGTGAGGAAATAGGAGTAAAAAGCCCCTAAGGGTCCAAATAACTTGGCACGAGGCCCAATTATGGCATTCAGCCCAAAACATATTAATATTTTCTAAAACACAAAATATCATATAGTTTCCAGTCAAATATGCAACTTAATAGTTGTTACGGGGCAGACCAAGTCACAAATCCCCAACAGTGCACGCCACACGCTAGTCATCTAGCATGTGCGCCACTTTAAAATAGTGAAACGATGTGAAATTCGGGGTTTCATATCCTCAGGACAAGATTTACAATCATTACTTACCTCAATCCGAACGAGAATCTACTCTCGACTCGGCCTCAAATCGCCCTGAATCTATCCAAAATCAGAATCATATCATCAATTCATGCTAAAGGAACAAAACCCACGCGAAATTATTAAATTACATCAAAAAATCTTGAAATTGGTCAAACCCGACTCCTGGACCAACGTCTCGAAATCCGATAAAAATCACAAAACTAGAAAGCCCTTACACTCATGAGTCCATACATACAAGATTTACCAAAATCCTACTCCATTTGACCCCTCAAATTTCCAAATCAAATTCTCAAATTCCAACGCCTAATCCTTTCACTTTCATCCCTAATTTCTACTAATTACATGCTTTAAACAACTGAAAATCATCAAAATCACGAGTATTAGGGCTCAAATTACTTACCTCAAGGAAAACCCCCTTGAACCCCTCTTCAAATTGCTCCCAAAAGCTCTAAAATCGGATAAAATGGTGAAGAATAACCCAAAATTTGCGAAGGGTTTAATTTATACTCTCTGCCCAGAAAAGTCGCATCTGCGGTCAAAATATCCGCTTCTGCGATGCCGCACCTGAGGAAAAACCATCGCAGGTGCGGATTCCACTTATCCCTCAAGATCTGCATCTGCGGCCAACATATCGTACATGCGGTCTCACAGGTGCGCTCCAATACTCGCACCTGCGCTCCGAGCTCAGACCACTCATTCCCGCATTTGCGGGCCTATTTCTGCTTCTGCGGAACTCGCACCTGCGGTTCCCCACCCGCAGGTGCGGAAAACACTAGCAACTCCAAAACACTAGAAACTGCACTTCCATTTCCAAAATTCAACTTGTTAAATCATCTAACACACCCGAGGCCCTGGGGACCTCAACCAATAATACCAACAAGTCCTATACCAATATATGAACTTAGTCGAACCCTCGGAACGCTCCAAACAACGCCAAAATACTAAATTAACCCCGAATTCAAGCCTAAGGATTTCTAAACTTCCAAAATTCGTCAACGATGCCGAAACTAACCAAACCACACCCGAATTACCTGAAATTTTGCACACACATCAAAAACGACATTACGAACCTATTCCAACTTCCGGAATTCCATTCCGACCTCGATATCAAATTTTTCACTGCCGACCGGAAATCGCCAAAAATCTAATTTCGCCAATCAAGCTTAATTCTACCACGGACCTCCGAATAACATTCCGAACACGCTCCTAAGTCCCAAATCACCTAACGAAGCTATCTGAACCATAACAACCAATTTCCGAGATCATTTACTTATAAGTCAATTACCGGTTGACTTTTTCACTAATAACCAAACTTAAGAGACTAAGTTTCTCATTCCTTTAAAAAAAAATCACTCCGAACCCGAGCCAACCGACCCAACACAACATAATAGAGCTAAACAACAAATAATGAAGCAGAAATAGGGAGAAACAGGGCTAAACTCTCGAAACGATCGACCGAATCGCTACAATCGAGGAATATTGTGATTGAATTCGTCCTTAATTTGAGGTCTAGTCCAAGCCTTGGAAATAAAAAAAAATAAAAAAAAGACTTGGTAAGAAACTTGTTTCTTTTCAATGAGTCTTAGGTGGCGCAAATTCAAATTAGTCGAATTAGTTGATAACCGATACTAAATGAAAAAAAAATAGCACAAGAAACTTAAATTAAAAAGAGGATAAGATCATTATGTCCAACTAATATGCATAGAACTTTTTACCTTAGTGAAATGAATAGGATTTTTTCATACTTAATTAAAGGTATCGGATTCAAGTTTTGGAAATGATGAAATTTTTGACAGTGAATACTTTCTCTTTTAAGAATCCTACGAGAATTCGAATTAGTCAATCATGGGCATGTTATAAAGAGTAGTCAGTTGACCACCATTCGTCAAAAAATTACATTATATATATAGGTAAAATGTTAGATTTTAAAGATATATAACATATATTGAATACTTTTTTTCGAAAAAAAAATTTCACTTCTTTTAAATTTAAACACCCTTAAATAAATTCCTGAATTTACTACTAGATCGAACTAGTGAACATATCATAGATGGGAAATAAAGTAGATGAACAAAAATAGAAAAGAGGAAAAGAGCATTGATTGTGTACAATAATATGTTTAGAACCTTACATTAGCAGATCGCCACCTTTCACCAATATCATATTTTTATTCTACCAACTAAGCAAATTATGGACAGGCAATTCCCAATGGGCGTAAAATGTTTATTTGGTGTTTCAGTTTTCAGGAGTTCCAGCGAGCAGAGGTCGAGCGAGAATTTCAAGTTAATGGGTTCGAGATTTTAATCGTTTTAAGTTACTAAAAATATTTTTAATGAATTTATAAAGACAAATACAATGTTCGAATCAAAGTTACTGGGTTCGGTCGAACCCGCTTCTAACACTTTAGCTCCGCCCTGCGTGCAAGTTATCTTTTTTCAAATTGTGGAAGTTCGCCAATTTTTATAGGTAGCAAAATTTATTATACGTATTAATTAATGGAAAATAGAGTATGATGGTCACTATTTAAATTTTTTATAAAAATATAAACTTATAAAAAAAAAATTACACAAATAATATCGAATTCACTGTTAAATGGGTGACTATTTGGATAATTCTTTTAAAGAAAGACCGTAGTATATTAAAGATGCAATAATGTGATTTTCTTTATCAATTAAAAAAATGTACCCAAGTTGCGAATCATGAGATATTAATGGATGCAGCTCTTTTCCAAGAACTCTTTATGAATATCGAGATATTATTACTATGAGTCTAGCCGCTCCAAACATAATCATTTTAACAAATAGAATATGTTTCAAAATATTTGATGCTTTACAACATATGAAAAATCATTTGATATTCTTTTTTTCCAAATTACTGTTAATATTCTTATTACATAAGTACTAATTAAGTGAGTTGTTTAAGAAGATATAACTAAATGGACACACATATATATATATATATTTTTTTAATATTAAACTTTTAAAATGTCTTTCTTAAATGGTGCGCAAAAATTATAAACTTGACAACATGAGGGAGTAATAAACATGAAAATCGTGATTTAAATATATGTTATATATATAGAGTTTTTTTTTATTTTATTTTAATAAATAAAAAGACCTTTTGCATCAAGTAAAGTCTAAGCTGCAGTCTAACACAAAGGAATAAGCTAAGATAATTCGTTTTTGTAATGCGAGCAACTTAAACGTCTTACTTATTTGCAAAAAATATATTCTTAGCATCTAATCTGGATTTTTGTAGCAGCAAATCGTGCATAATTTGCTTCAATTTGCAACACTTTTTATGGTTAAAAACCTAGTCCGTCTAATATTTGAACCATTGGAGACGTGAAACCCAAAAGAAAAGTGTTCCTAAATCCTAAATACCTGCAAGGGTAGATACAAAGCGAATTCAAAATGTAGAGCCATGCATTTTCACTTTTTTTTTTTTTTTTACATATATATATATATATATTACATTCGGTCGAATCAAAACAAAAGTTCAATTGAATTCACTGTATACGGGTGAGATCGAGCTCATGGTACATTCTAGCTTCCGATAAGATAAGTCAGGCTCGAGACATGACAATAAGTGACCAAAATCGAGCCAAAGTCCCACCGGGTTAGAGCCCGAGGGCATGACGTCTGCCTTCGAGAATATCAAGGCCATGATCCTGGAATCGGTCCTAGCCTCTAACGGCTTTGAAGAACATTGTCAGACAATCCAACATAATCAACAGAAGGCCGAAATATTCGTGACCGACCAAACATTACGGCGAGGATCTCGGCACGTATCGATAAAGAACCGGCAAGAAGTGAATCGGAAGATTTTCTTATCTTTTATAGAGTTGTACCTAAAATAGGACTCCCCTACTATATAAAAGGGGTCTGATAATTCATGAACACATTGTAACACGCACTCAAAAGCAATACATTATTATTTTCCGTCTTTAAGCTCTTGTTCTTCTTTTTATCGACACCGATCATAGCGAGCTCGGCTCGAGAGCGATTATTCCATCAAGGCTGAAACTTTCCAACTCATATGGTTTAAATTTATTTTATCTTTATTTATTCAATAGCAATTTAAATCATTTTGTATCAAGTTAATCCACATATCCTTAAAACCACTTACCAGTATAATTGTTATTAGAATTTGAGAGTAAACACTCACATAAATATATTACTCTCCCTACATCCAGCTCTGGGTGGATAAGGAGGGAATAGGAATAATATGTAAACATGTGAACATCAAAAAATAAGAATTCCGATATTCTATGAATCCAATTCCACTTTAAAATCAGTGCCAAACTTTTTCCAACTTCTTGAGATTATTGTTGACAACAACATGTGTATGATATAGTAAAGTTTCAATTCGAAGCATGTTTTCTCCTATTTATGTCACCCTATTAATCTTGTTTTCTTTTTTTCATTGACAACCTAGTAAAACCTATCACATGTCTCATCAATGTAGACTTGTAGCAAAATGAAGGGTGCACAAAGATCACCATGTGAGAATAAACCCAAAACAAGACACCCTTTTTTTTATGTAAAAAAGATATAAATTACTTCTTCCTGTCCATAATAAGTCACGTTTTTACCTTTAACACACCTCTTAAGAAAATATGAACTCCTAGAGAAAAAAAATATGTATTTATAAAATTACCCTTAATTAAAATTTGCATATTGTTACCTCGACACATTGGGATATATAAATAAGGGCAAAATTTTGAAAAAATAAAATTAATTCTTTCTTGATTATGTAAAATAACACTTATTTTGGACTAAAAAAAACACTTATTATGGACGGGAGGAAATACTATATGTTGTTTTTTGTATCATTATTGCTCTTTGTTTTGTCTTCAGAAAAGGTTAAGATTAGCACCAAATGTTACCTCATATTTTTGGATTTGTTAATTGAGATGAATGGACCCAAATTATCATATGTTACATCATAGTTAGAATATGGTAATGCTTGTTTATTTGTCTATTTATCTTTTTTTTTCTCAAAAGGGTAAATAGAAAGAAACTATTGAATTTGCTACTGTGTATTGAGAGGTCTTTTTTAGCGAAGCTAACTCCAATCAGGGCACCATTCATGTGACATTACATAGGCTAAAAGATAAGTTGCACGTTTAACAAAATGATTAATTTTAAATATTGTATTTTGTTTGACCAACACACTGCATAATTAATCACGGATCGATATTTAAAGTGTGAACGATATAATTAACATGCGGGTCAACATTGGTAAATCAAGAATAAAAATGGGTACGTCTCAAAATATCATATTTTAGAGCAAAGATTGAATTTACCTGAGACCCTATAAGGAGACAATCAGAGGCGGATTTAGGATTTAAAGGTGGTGGGTGCTAAAAAAAATTTTATATGTACACCTTATAATAACTATTAATATATAGTTTATTCGAAACGATTGTCCGGTTCATTATTTAGTTTATTTGGGCAATTTAATAAGCACTTTATTTGCAAATATAAAAATTACATCAATTTTTCAGACCCTACTTATGGAATTTCATTGGGTATATATATTATTATCGTCGTATGAAAATTACATCTCACATATTAAGAAACAAATATAATTAACAAAAAAGAAATCACACTGTTATTATCAATAATACAAGTAAAATCAATGTTTTCACTAGGGAACTATATTTTTTTGTATGCTAAAAATAAATTTGTACAAGTAAGATAAAATCTTTAATAAGGGAACTACACCGATCAGAATAAGAAAAAAAAATATCTTCAACAGATGAATTATACCCTATAAGTAAATGTGGAATTATATAAACTACAAGATCTCAAAACTTAAAATCATAAATCTAATGTTATCGACATATTCATCATGATTTATTACTAAAGAGATTTAAATTGTATTTATCAATCATAGAATAACACAAATTTTTATATTATAAAATAAAAAGAAATTATAAATTAATTTTAATCTCAATCTAAATCAAGACCCAAGTTTTTTTGATTTTGAAAGGAGAAAACCAAAAGATTTGAGATTAAGAGAAATGCTTATATTATGAAATTTTTAAATTTTGGAGGCTCTTGTTTGAGTGTTCTTGCTAAATATCATAGATAAAGTAATAGAATAGAGGAAAAAAATAAAAATAATAAACGACAAATAAGAAATTGAGAGGTAGCCAAAAAGGAAAATGAGTGGGAGAAAAGAAATAAAAAGCACAACGAAAAGAGAAAGCCAGACAAGGTTCAAGATAAATTCCAACTTGAATTTTACATATGAGAAAAGCTTTCAAAAAGGTCTACCAGTCATGGCACATTTGTCTAGTTTGCGGATAGGAGTGACAGAATCACATATTTAACTTAATTTAAATTTTTTAGACATAAATATACGATAATTTTACCAACTGAGCGGGTGCCATACCACCCCAACCATAAGGGTAGATCCGCCCCTGCAGACAATAGTATATTTTCTGAACAGAAATGAGACAATCTAATACAAGTCGAATCTGAACCCATTTAATAGTGTGTATTTAAGAAAACTGATTACGTATAACAATTTTATTGATGTCTTTTGGGATTAATAAACAAATTGGGGAAAATTTTAAAAATAGTCAGATTTACAAGTGGTCATTCAAAAATAGTCACAGTTTCAAAAGTAATCGAAATTTAGTCACTTTTCATATACAGATAAATCTGAATAAAAACACTGTTCAAAATTCGGAAAATACTCCAGTATATTATATTGGAGTTCCAGCATAAGTATACTGGAACTCTAACATAATATACTGGAGTTCCAGTATAATATACCGGTCCGGCATAATATGCTGGAAGTTCATACACAGGTGCTTAAACCTCCAGTATATTATGCTGGAACTTTCGCGTGTTGGAATTCTAGCATAATATGCTGGAAATTCATTCAGAAGTGTGCCTATCTCAGTATATTTGCTCATATAAATTTTAGTTTGATTACAAAACATTAAATTGTGGTCTAACCTTTTCAATAAGTTACAAAATTTTAAACCGTGGTTTAATATTTTTCATAAGTTTTACTTCACTATGGAAGAATCTTGATCTAAAAGGTCCATCAATTGCAAGCAGAAAAAAGGGGGTAAAAATAGTATGGGCGAGCTAGTTTTCGGACTAGTAATTAAAAAACAACAATTGTTTGCAAAGTCATTAAAAAATAGCCACTATTTTACTGCAACGCGAAAAGTTCCAGCATAGTATACTGGAGATTGGTGCACTTGTGTGTGAACTTCCAGCATATTATGCTGGAACTCTAGCACACGGAAAGTTCCAGCATAATATATAGGAGATTGGACCACTTGTATATGAACTTCCAGCATATTATGTTGGACCAGTATATTATGATGGAAGTTCACGTGTAAAAAATTCGAACTCCAGTATATTATGCTGGAATATTTTTCAGATTTTGAACAGTGTTTTCGTTCAAATTCATCTTTATATGAAAAATGGTTAAATTTCGATTATTTTTAGAACTGTAATTATTTTTGAATTTCACTCTAAAAAAAAATAAAAATAAAGTCATTTACGAAACATCTATACAAAAGGGACAACGGGCAAATTGGCAACTTACAAATAGCCTCCATGAATAAAAATGTTATGGGCATGTCTATGGACTTTATTGTACCATGTCCTGGGGCCAGACTCATTAACCAGCTCAAGTACAGCCAGTCAACCATTCATCGCATCAATGAGTACTGAAAAGTAATGGATCATTTTAGGAACAAAAATTGTTATTCTTCTGAAAATAGCAACTTGTTTTGGTATTTCTGCTGGAGTCATAGAAATGTAGAAACTTCAGATCATCATTTATTGAGTTGCAGGTCATTTATTATTGGCTGAATACATACGGAGACACTTAAAGTTGGCACAATGTTTCGTTTAGACACCTGCACTGTGTTTCTATTGAGCGCTTATACTACCCGAAACTTATTCCAATTGAGCATTTTTTTGACAATCATCCAAACTTATAAAGTTTTGTGCAATGCACTCGCTACTGACGTGGCGAATGATAAATAAAAACAGGACATATATTATTTTGAGTAAAAAAAGAAAAACTATGTTAAATCTATTTAATAAACAAAATAAATCAGCTGACTTGGTGTTCTTCACTATTTCATGTGTGTTCTTATTCCGAGCATGATTTTAATCCAAATTTTTAAGAGAAACTCCTCCAAATTTGTTATAACTTCAGCTGAAGATTTCCCACGACGATCCGAACACAATCCTAATATTAATTTCCCAAACTTTCATCAAATCAAATAACCTATTTTAAACCTTCAAGCTTTTTAAAGACCCATTAATGGTGGCTTTCAAATTTTGTAAGCAAAATCAACGCAACAGTAGACGTCCTTATCCAACTCCAGAGTTCAGACACATTTATTTACTTCACTGTAAACGACAACGATTTCAATTTGTAAACTATGTAGTAAGCCAAAGCCGCAGGTTGCTTTTTCAAATCGAAATCAGTGCAACAAGATTTCAATTTTTTAGGGTTGAAGAAGAAGAGGGGAGCTCGTTGGTTTTTTGGAGAGGATGAGCCGTCGGTTTAATAAAAATACTATTTTTTGAGGTCTTCACGCACTTATATCAGGTCAAACTCACTTTATGTGCCTAACTCAGCAAAAAGTGCTCAATTGGAATAAGTTTCGGATAGTATAGTGTTCACCCTTGAAACTTTAAGTGTCTCTGTATGTATTCGGCCTTTATTATTACTAAATCATTGCAATGCTGCTACCTTCAAAGTTTCCAATAAAAATAGAAATTCCATTTAATCAATCTTGGAGTTCAAATTAATTACTGAAAAGATCAATCGATAATTACCTATACACCATCTTCATCATAGTACATTC
The DNA here is from genome assembly GCA_005239525.1 of Nicotiana knightiana. Classification (NCBI taxonomy): domain Eukaryota; kingdom Viridiplantae; phylum Streptophyta; class Magnoliopsida; order Solanales; family Solanaceae; genus Nicotiana; species Nicotiana knightiana. The sequence goes on along the minus strand of ML375978.1, from coordinate 40,772 downwards.
AAAACCATACGAGAAATGGTCTTATCCCCAAAAAAATGGAATGCTGCCACATAAGAAAGCCTAGAGCTAAGGATGCTTCATTTTCTAGCTGCATATATCAACTTCAAGGAATGGAGGAGAAACAGAGGAAAAAGCAGAATTATAGTCTTGGCAGAAACATCTTTTAAATCACAAAACAATAACCAATTGAACAAAGCTGAAAATGAACATCAATGGCAATTCAAATGGCAAACAAACAACATGCCTCACAAATTACAGATTAGCTCTATACATGATCTCCTATGTTACAGAATATCCATCACAATTAACAATCAACTCCTAAACCCAAAAGCAGACCACTTCCTTGACGGCTCCTTCTTTGTTCTTTTAGAATTGGGATCGATAAGGTTCTCCAGGGACTTCGCATTTTTGTTGCGAGATTTGCCTGCTTCTTTCAATAATTCGGCCAGTCTTTTCTTCTCATCATCGAAATCAGGATTTGCAGTTCCAAGTTTCTCTTCTCTCAATTTAAGAACATACTCCAGAATCTCAATGGCGTCATCTACTCTGCAATACATAAGACAAAAACAAACTGAACATCACAAAGCAGTTGAAAGGTAAAAGTCATAGAGGCAACTGCATGTGCATGTCACTCTCAAAATGCTAATTGAATTGATATTTAGCTGAGATCACACAACTAAGCAACACATCTTGCTTCCATTATTGATATAAAATGAGATCTCTCTTTCATTCTTCTAAAAATAATTTCTTCTTAGAATGTAGAATTCGAAAAAAAACAATCATTCTTCAGAACAATTAACCCGACCAGTCAACAACATACACATTTGATTCATGCGTAATGAACATACCATATGCATAACAAATACTTTCTTTTTCTTTTTTTCTTTTTGACAAGTACATAACAAATTCTTTTGAATTATTATAATCAATCACAAAAGGTTAAATATAAATAAAGATGCTTGTAATCGTGTGATACTATAAATACATGTGTGTGTCAAGGTACATGTATTATCAGACATGCTCATTTAGTCCTATATAGCCTACAGATTGGGAAGGCAATGTTTACTTTAGAAGGGCAGTAAGCGAGCTAGGCGCATGAACCTTTAAAAGTTACACATCGTCCACCAAAAAGTGCAGTTCATGTAAACTTATTTCATGAAAATATTGATTGGTGATAAGTTGACACCCTAAAGAATACATAACAATCTTAAAGCAAGAGGGAAAAATTGAAAATACAGGATTTGTCATTTGTCTCAATTTTATACTTCAAATTCCAAGCAGAAGAAACATGATAACGTGAACACTACGAGAGTTATAATAATAATGCTACTCAAAGTGAAAATTAATCAAATTAAGGGAGAATTAAAATCTAAAATACGTTGCAAATTGTTTTTAAAAAATTAGTACATGTGCAATGCATATTTAAAAAATTAGTGGATTAATCAGCAAGGTTCATCCAAGGTACTAAAGAATATACTTTCAGATATGACATTACCTTCCCAATGCGTCATAAGTTGCTGCAAGATTGCTATAGACACCAAGAGTATCTTGATGACAAGGACCACACTCCTGTTCCAGAATTTGTCTTGCTTCTTCAAATAATTCAGCAGCCTCATCTATTTTGAACAACTGAACAGAAGACAATCCCATCTGATTCAAAACAACCCCAAAGAAGGCTGACTTCCTCTCACCCCCAGCTCTTAGTTTTGCTACAGCATTTTCAAAGGAACTGTGTGCTTCTTCATATCTTCCCACCATATAGAACATAACACCCATCCGTGCTTCAATGCCAGCAATTGTACTTTGCTGCCCTGGTTTATCCTCCAAAAGTTTCATTGCCTTCAGAAGGAGTTTCAGTGCCTCCTCAGGTTCATTAAATAACTCATAAATAGCTGAAATTTCCGTCAATCCACAAGCAATCTCTTCTGCAGTTGTTCCAGGCACAGGTTTTGCATATATTCTTAGGGCATTTTCACAATAGGATCTGGATTCCCTCAGTTTTCCTGTCTTATAATATAGGTCAGCCAGCCTTACAAAGACAGATGCAACTGAAGGATGGTTGTCTCCCTTAGATGATTTGAAAACAGTAAGTGCCTTCTGATAGGAGAAGACAGCCTCATCAAAGCGAGACAGAGACAAGTAGATGTTCCCAATACTAACATCAATAGCCGCAACCTCGTTTTCCTGTCCATTGGCGATCATAGCCATGCTTGCAAGTACAAGGTGTTCAAGGGCTGACTCATAATCTCCTTTAGCCTCACATATGAGAGCCATTAAACGACGATCAGCTGCCTCTTCAAGAGAAGCAGGTGGACTGTGGACACGATGGATTTCCAGTGTTTTCTTGCACAAATTCTCGGCTTCATCAAATTGCATTGCCTGAACATGGGCTTCTGCCAAGTACCTGCAAAATTTCCAATTTAGTTGCCGCAGCTAGAGCCTAATAAACACATAGGAGGTTGCAAAGACTTGTCAATTAAAGTAGTGCAAAAGAAGAGTGTTACACAAACTAGCACATGTAAAAAGAATGGTTATTTATGCCCGTGAACTTAAAGCAACCATATTGAGCAGATTAATGCCATCCCCGTGAGATGATTACATTAATGATTCTAGAAGAGCCTACTATGGTTTCATAGTTTACTTTAATGAACACCCCATTTACACGTAATTGCCAGAGCCCAGAAGCAGCCTAAAATACTTGGTTGACCAACATATTACTCCCTGTACGAAAAGGATTAGTGTTCTACTCCTAGAATCTTTTCAAATGTCGAACATATTTTCAGGAGAAAAACATAAACTAACAAAAGAAAACAAGCCACGGAAGCAGAAATGTGTAAATTAGATGTGACGCAACAGACCTCTGCAATTTGCCAAAATTTGCTCAAAAAGATACCAAGCAACAGTATGTATCCTTTAGTTTCTTTTTTTTTCCTTTAGTTTCTATTTTTTAAAATAAGAAAAAGGCATTCTTTAGTTGAGACTAAATCACCCACTACCATCATAAAACCGCTCCACCAAAGACCACTGCCTTTCCAACATATGCTGTTGTGTCTCAACAAACTCCAGAAAATGAAGTTTATATCAAGTGTTAAGTTTTACTTATAAGAACATTTGAAATGAAAAATAACACATTTTCAGCCAACCAACAAGACAACACCATATGACACATGGCCAACATTACAGTGCCTATATCCCCCCCTAAGCCAAAGAAGAATAGCAAAAGCAAGAATCTTTATTTCACGAGGACAAAGAATTAGTAGGTAATCGCATGACCATCCTATATAAGTACGAGAATAAAGATTTTCTAAATAAAGAGCATTATACTAGAATTGGGCAAGTTGGATAAATTATTAACCTCAATCAGATGCATCTGTTAACTGAACTTCCTAAAGAACCCAGTCACTTCCCTGAAATATGCATTTCTATCCAATTTGACTCTGATAATTGGAAGTGTATCAATTACATTTCATTAACTTTTCAAGTATGAATAGCATTACGTTTATCCCTATCTTCTGCTGATAATATGGATCTGTTAACTGAACTTCCTAAAGAACCCAGTCACTTCCCTGAAATATGCATTTCTATCCAATTTGACTCTGATAATTGGAAGTGTATCAATTACATTTCATTAACTTTTCAAGTATGAATAGCATTACGTTTATCCCTATCTTCTGCTGATAATATTTCATCTGAATCCTAATAATGCTTCAACTAATAACAGCTTTCACAATATAAACACGGCATAAAATTATAAAAGTGTAATTAGCTAGACTTGAATGAAGTGTCGGCGCCAGGAACTTATGCAGAGAGCTTCAAAAGAATACTAGAACATCACACTTGGGATTTGAGAACCTGTAACTTAAATCAATTTTCCCCCATTACATTTGCTACTACACTAGAATCTTCCCTTGTATGAAAGGGATTCAAAAGTTTATATATAACCACAAAAAATCAGTTTTACTCTATTTACTCAGTATAATTCTTTTGAAAAAGGGGATTTGATTGAACCCCCTTGGCTCTACATAGCTCCACCCCTACTTGAATGCATTACATTTTAATCGATACTATAAAACAATATCAATCAACTATACCTCAATCCCGAAACATTTAATTCCAGCTACATAAATCCTTTATATACATTCAGCTCTAAAATTTCATACAACAAGAAAAAACAAACAAAGAGACATTATGATAACTGATAAATACCTGCAAGTCTCAGCGACTCTCGGATCTGTATCTCCTAAAGCTTCCATCTGTATTTTCAAACCATCCTTGTAACATTCAATGGACCGATCTAACTGTCCAAGCATAGAATGAGTATCACCGAGCTGCATATACCCTGAGAACGCCGCGAGCGCGTGATCTGCACCTTTTGAAACTTCTGGCACCTTAATCGCCCTTTCTAGCACCGGAATCGCCTCTTCGAACCTTCCGAGACTACAGTATATAGCCGCGACGACGTGGAGGCTCATCGCCAGATCCAAACTCGGCTCGCCGTCGATCGCGCATTTCTCAAACGACTTCGCAGCGCGTAGAGCGTAATCTAGCGCCTTGTTCGGTCCCTCGCCGGAGGCAATCGTGTCACGGGCTAACTTCAGCAGGAACGGTCCTAGATCGGGATTGTCAAGAGATGACTCGTCGATGACGATCTTCTCTGGTGGCGATTTCTTCTTCCCGGAGCTCCGATCTGGTGACGGCTTGGCGCGTGAAGTTGAAGGCGACGGTGAAGGAGGTCTTCGCGGCGCAGGAGAGTTACTCTTCGGGTTAACGGGTTCGGATCTCTCCGAACTTGCTCCGACCCGCCCGTTGGACTCATCCGGAACTGAAATTCTCAACGGCTGAGCCTCCGGCGGCGTTTTCACTGAAACCATACCCGGCATTGTTCGAGCTAAATTTCTGCCAGAAAAATCGATTAATCCAAAGGATTTTACAGAACAATGAGCTTTTATATGGTGATTTGGGAGTTATAAGAGAGCAAAATTAATTAGAATTAATGAGCTAAGATGTGATTAATTAAGAGATTAATACTTGCCAACGTATTCAACTGTTAGTTGAGAAACAGTTGAAAGAGTTGAAGAACTGAAGAAGGTCCTCAGTGAAGGTAAGACTTTGGACTACCGTCTAAATGGGCCAGCTATATTGTGGGCTGCCGATAAAAGTGGGCCATATAAAATGACGTGGATTTTTCACGGAAGATAAAAAGAGATAAGATAAAAAAAAATTAACCCGAATAGCCGTCACCTAGCTACTTAAACTAAAAATAGCTGGTAGAAATATAATATATACATAATTTATGCATTATATATATATATAATTATATATAATCAATATATCTCTATGTATATGTCAAGAAAAAATAAATAATAAATATGACCGGCTATTTGTATAAAGATACCGAAGATAAAACCAATTATTTGGTGACAAGTACTATGAGCTGTTTCGAATGCCTAATTTTATTTTCCTATCTGAATATTAAAGGGACAAATATCCTGATATTATAATCTCATATCCGATAAATAATAGTATCGAGATTTTAACATTATAATAATAATCAAATATGTGATAATATAATCCTAAATTTTACACTAATTCCGGTCACCAAACGACAAAGATATTAAACACCACCTCTCTACTAACATTTTAATTAATCCAACACATCTTAGGATTATAGTAATGAATTGTATTGCCATCTCATTTTAAAAGTTATAATCTTTTTAGAGAATATACTTTTATTTATTTAATATATCATTTTATATGGAAGTGATTCTAAATTGAAATAATGTGACTGACAATAATTGTCCAAAAAGAAATAAGAATTAAGAAGAGAATTTTCTTTTCAACTTCATAAACTTGTAAAATGTTTTGTGCTAAGTAGATTATTAGAAAAAAATAATAAAATATATGTCAAACTTAAGGAATTATTTAGGTTAAAATTTGGTATATGTCCAAGGTTATGATTATTAGAAGAAGAAGAAAACAAAGATGACTTTTCGTAAGAAGAGAGCTTACTCTGTCATGCGTTGGATATTTGGTTTGATTGTTATTTGTGAAGTGTTTATGATGATGGATGTGAATTTTTCAAAAGTACCCTTGTCATTATTTTTTCTTTTTCTTTTTTCTTTTTTCTTTTTTCGTTTTTCTTTTTTTTTTTTTGGGAGGGGAGGAGGAGGAGGGGGGGTTTAGGTGTAGATACCTCACAAAATTATGAATAATCATTTGGGGTTCTGTAAAATTAATCATATGATTTGTGAGGATCCTCGACATTAGCTTTACATTGTCCTGATATATATGTGGGCTAGGGCTCACTGAAGTAGGTTGAAAATAGGGGTGGATTCAGCTTTCGACTTACGGGTTCATGTGAATCCAATAACTTTTGTCCAAATAGAGTAAATGTGTTCAAAAAGTTCATTAAATATTTATATATATTTAAATATGAACAGTTACTATTGAAAATTAATCGAGGTAGTTGCAGGAATCCATAAACATTAAATTCTGGATCCGCCTCTGTTTGAAAATGATGAAATTATAGGTTCAAAATTCAGTGGAGGCAAAAAAACTAGGTGACTTCTTGCCATCTGTTGTCTCAGCCATGATAGCCCGGTTACTCGGTATTTATGTTGGTGGAAGACAACAAATACCAATCAAGAAACGCACAAGCTAACCTAGACACCATGTATAATCATCACAAAAAATTAATAACTGAAATATTACAAACTTAAGGAAATACATTCCTGCCTTTAAACACACATGATAAAATTCAAATATATACTAATAGTACTTGGTATAACTCATTACTTATCACTATGATATTCTCAAAGGAGCCAAGTTAAAGGCAAAAGATGAAGATTTTAAAACTAATGAGCATTATTGGCTCCTTTAGCTAGAGGATTCCCTTTCCCTGGAGTGTGTGCAGTATTTGGTCCACCTTCACCTTTGTAGTCCATTGTCACATCCACAACTAAAAACTTGTGCATATTCATTTGGCTATTCACCTGCGCCCACAAAGAGGGGAAAGAAACAAATTAACACCTTCCCCAGATTCCATTTTCTGAGATTTTATTGGATCGTTGTTGTTATTATTGTAGTATTAATGCAGTGCAGTTTAACATATGGCATTTGCAGTACACAAGTTACGTTACAAATGCACCTGTCTTTACACAAACTTCACTCAAAGACTTTATTGAAAAATGAAAATACGTAGTCTTTAAATTTGCACCGAAATCCCTGTTACATACCTTTTTTTCACGTACGATTTTTTACCCACCTAACCTTCTAAAAATGTGTCGAAAATATACATCTTCAGAACTTGATCACTTTTTTCTCATCATGTGTATTCACGCACCAATAGTAATGTGACACGTGTTATTGACTTTAAAAAATTTGAATTTATAATTATATCCTTCTTCTTCATCTTCCCCCAGACTGTACCACCATGCCCCCCCCCCCTATCGCCCAGAGTGAGTAATTTTGTACTTTCAATCATGAACCTTTATTTTAAATTTTGATTTTCAAATTTTTAGGATAACATTGAACTTCTGTCAACACTACCAACTAAATATTTTCCCTAAAATTTCTTGTAATTGTATCTTCCCTCTTTCAAATTGACCAACCGATTATATAGTTTGGGTACCAATATTGCTTACACCAGCAATAATAAGAACAAAAAAAGAACCAAGAACCCAAAATTCCCAACCCATCAATGGCTGAAATGGAAGAAACTCCACAGACCCAATTAGAACCCACAAGTTCTCACGAAACACATATGAAGAACTTCACGAATTTTTCCTTCAACATTTGGCCACCCAGGTAGCTCAACTGTGATACCGTCATTCGGCGATTCCTATGTTAAATATGAAACTCTGATCTCATTTTATCCTCCTTTAAATCTTGGCAAAAATATTTGGTGGTGTGATGGTAGAAGAAAGGCGATGGTGCAGTAATGGAAAAAGATGGAAAAGAATGGTGGATTTTTTATTCTAAAAAATGAAGAAAAAAATTTAGAAAAATGAAAATATGAAAAATGATGGACAAGTACTGTCAAAATGAGCCTTTAGACATAGAATTTTAATTGTCCACTCGCCTTTTATGTGTGAAAAACACGCGAGTGACATGTAACTAAAAAGGTGTGTTTTCGACATACTTTTAAAAGATTGGTTGTGTAAAAAATTACCCGTAAAAAAAAGTATGTAACAGGAATTTCGGTGCAAGTTTGATAGGAAAATTATGTATTTTGCCTTAAAAAATTCACAAATGCAATTCACTTCTTCTGTCACCTAAAAATAAAAATCAACTATCCACATGTTCGAATTGAATTATCTACTGCACTTGATGGAGCCGTAGATGTCAAGATTTTCGACTCTTGTGCATGGTCAGGCAACAATGTCAATTTTATTAAGGGTCGATCATCAATAGGGGATTTAACCATAAAATATTGAAGAAGGGAATTGCAGAATTTTCTATGCCTTCTCCCATTCACTGTACATATATTTATACATGTATTTGTTGTAAAAAGAAATTGTAAAATAAAACTACTCTATAAACTTGTCTAATTCCTATTGTCTATGTCTATAACTGTGTAACAAAATTATTATATACACTTGTCTAAATTTTGTTGCTTGTAAATACAGCTGTATAACCAAAAATATTCTCTACTATGTGTGAGCATGTGCTTTTCTCGTGGAAAATCCAAGGGCTCAGATTAGAAGTTCTTGAGTGTTGAGATTCTTCCACGTGTCAAGTCCAATAGTCAATAATAGAGACAACCTAGTTTAATCCTAAACAGACTTGTCTCTTGTATGAAGCCCTTATTCTTCTTTTTCTTTAATTCTCCATAGGTGACTCCACCGACTTCGTTTCTTTCTGATGAGAAGCTTTCTCAACATCCCCCCTCAACTTGGGCGATAAAGAAGTTATCCCCAACTTGCGAAGAGCTGACTTGTGAGATGGACTTTATAATTCTCCTAATGATTGTTGATGGTACTGGAAGAAAATATGCCCAGTAAGAGACAGATTTGCACAGGGATAGACCAAGATTGGCTAATGAAAAATGGCCAGTGTAGTATCAAAAGTGGATACCATTGGAGGCTAGGAAGATCAGGAAAATGTCCTTGGAGTAGATGGATATGGAGTAAAGGAAATGTCCCTAAACACAGTTTTATATGTTGGCTGGCTGGGCATGGTAGACTACTAACAAGAATGCGACTGCAGAAGATAGGAGTTAAACAAGACACAATGTGCACAATATGTGAAAGTGCACCTGAGACAATTGAACATCTGTTTTTTGAATGCCAATTCTCTAGAGTTTGCCTGCAGACTATAGTAAAGTGGTTGAATATTGGAATTTAGAATACTACACTACAAGGGATATGGAGAAGATTAACAAGAGGGGTCAAGGGGGAAATATGCAGGAATCTGGTGAACTCTATACCAACAGCATTGGTCTATCATATATGGAAGGCAAGGAACGAAGCTTTGTGGCATCAAAGAGTACCTAAACCTGAAGCAATATGTATACAAATCCAACAGGAGTGAAAAACAAGACATGACAGTGAGAGTAGCAAGAAAGGTAGCAATAGATATAGAGAACGGATAGAAGAATTGTATAGGAAAAAGATATAGAACACAGCTCTATAGGAAAAAAGGGACTATGAAAATTATAGGTAGAAATAACTTATTTCTGGATTCGTATAGGTACTAAATGTAATCAGGATTGTTGGGATGATTAATAATAATATTTTTTTCTTTACCAAAAAAGAAAAGAGATGGCCTTTATAGGATTTTGGTGAAAAGATCTGCTAGTTGTGAAGAGGAGGGAACATAGGACAGAGTAATGAGATTGGAGAGAAATTGTTGCCGGACAAAGTGATAGTCTAACTCTACGTGCTTTGTTCGTTCGTGAAAAACAGGGTTGCGGGCTATGTGAATCGCCAATTTGCTATCAGAGAGCACTGGGACTGGTAGTGAAGAGGGTACTGACAGATCTTCGAGCAAAAGAGTGAGCCATGTCAACTCGGCGATGACTCATCGGATAGATCAATATTCCGCCTCAGCTGATGACAGAGAAACAAATGCCTATTTCTTGGATTTCCAAGAAATGGGTGAACCACCAAGTGCAATGTAAAATCTGCTAACAGATCTCCGAGTTTCAGGACAAGAGGCCCAGTCGGCATCGCAAAAAAAGCAACTAATTTGAGGGACGGAACACTATTCAAAATAACCCCTTGTCCTGGATCATAACGCAAGTAAAGCGATACTCGAAGAGCTGCTATGAAGTGGGAAGTTCTGGGGTTTTGCATAAATTTACTGAGCTTCAAAACTATAAAAGATAGGTCGGGCCTTGTGTGTGTTAAATAATTGAGCTTCTTAACGAGGTGACAATAAATGGTGGGATTGAGGAGGAGTTCTCCTTCATCTGCTCGTAACTTTGAAGAAGGTTCAAGTGGAGAAGACACATAGGAGTATTCAGGGATATCAAACTCTTTGATCAGGTCCAAGGTAAATTTTCTTTGACACATAATTGTCCCTTGTTTTTCCCTCAGTATTTCCATTCCTAGGAAGTAATGCAAATTGCCTAGGTATTTTACCTTAAACTCTGTGTTAAGAAACAATTTGAGTGTTGAAATTTCATTTAAATCATCTCCACCGATAAGAATGTCATCGACATAGACGGCCACAATAGAAACCAAACCTGCTTGTCTTTTAAAAAATAATGAATAGTCATTCATTGAAGAAGAGTAACCTTTGAAACTTAGAGCGCCAGCAAGCTGAGCATACCACTGCCGTGAAGCTTTCTTTAAACCATATAAAGACTTCCTTAATAAACAAACATGGTTGGGACTCGGAGGAGATAAATCAGCTAGAAATTTCATGTATATTTCCTCCTGTAAATCACCATGAAGAATGCATTACTTACATCTAGTTGATGGATTTGCCAAGATTTCTTAGCTGCCACTGCCAATAAGCAACGTATGGTGGTCATTTTGACCATGGGAGAAAAAGCTTCAGTATAATCTATCCCTTCTCTTTGTATATCTCCCCTTACCACCAACCTGGCCTTTAGTCTCTCTATGCTTCCATCAGATTTGTGTTTTACCTTGTATACCCACTTACAAGGTAAAGCCCTTTTTCCATTTGGTAAGGGAACCACATCCCAAGTGTGGTTTTCCTATAAGGCCTCAATTTCTGAGTTCATGGCTTTCTGCCATCCAAGATGCATGGATGCTTAAGAAAAATTAGTGGGTTCTGAGATTTCTGAAAAAGATTGCATAACATGTTGATTGTTAGATTATAGGGCTGAAAAAGAGTGGACATTGTGTTGTGTTGGTTCTGTAAAACAGGTTGTAGTTAGATTGGTAAGATAACTATTGTTGCATATTTAGTCATTTAGGTATCTTGGCCATTTTGACTCTCTGGTTGATTTCCTAGGCTGAGGTGATGTATCAATGGTGCTGGGAGAAAGTTGAGTGTGAGGTTATTGATCTCTATGTGACTTAGGTGAATCAGAGTTAGGTAAATGAGTGCTAGGTGAAGAAGAAGTGTGAGGTGAATTGACCCTACTAGGAAATGGTGAATGAGGCATGATAGGTGATGAGTGGCTAGAATTCATGATTTTAAGCATTATATACCTTGCATTTTATGAGCTTTAATGATAAAATACACGTCGTATGTGCCTAATAGGGTTTGTTTTATGTGTAGGTGAATTGGAAATGGAAACGGGGCTAAACGGATGCAAATACGTCAAAGAATACGCGAAAGGGGACGCCCGGACGATAGCCGGGCGTCAGAGCCAAACAGCCTGGGGTAGCCTGGCGTTACCCAGGCGTTAGACCCATAACGCCTGGGGGGTCCTGGCGTTACCCAGGCGATAGAGCTATAACGCCTGGGGGGTCCTGGCGTTACCCAGGCGTTAGACCCATAACGCCTGGGTGCCTATTTCGGTGAGGTCCGAGTTTTGACGGGTTTTAAGTGTTTCCAAGTTAGAATAGAAGTCTTTGAGACGTTTAGGGTTCATTCTAAACATATAAATAGACCCAAAAACATCACATTAAGGGGCTTATGCAGACTTTGGACAGAGGATTCTACTTAGTTTTTCTTCTCTTCTCTTCTTTTAGTTTTATAGTTTATTAGTTCTAGAGTATTGGGTGTTACATGAACGTTGTAGTTGAAGCTTGAATTATTCTTATTGTTTATCTTAATTGGTTTGTTTATTCAATCTTGTGCTTAATTATTCAATTGCTTGATCACAATTGACTACTATCTACGAATCTAGGGTTGAACTCGGGAGAGGGAATTCTAGATTGCATATAAGATTGGGTAGAGCAAGATCTTAACCCTTCAGGGGAGCGGATTTGCGGTTAGGATAGGAATATACCTAATCGCCTTGCTTGGTTATTATACGGGAATTATTAATGCGTTCTTGTTAATCCTGATTCCATAGGAATATAGGCATTAGGTTAGCTTGAATAGGCGAGTTGTACTTCGGGAGAAGGCTACGAGCAATATTAACCTCGTCAATCAATAAACCTGATTAGAAGATTTAGGTCGAAAACTCAACGTGATTGTTTAACAACCCATAACTCTAGAATATCAATTTACCTTGAATTCATCTTTAAGTTAGTTGTCTATTTAATCTTTTGATTTACTATTTTAGATTAATTCTAGTTAAATATTTGTTTGAGTTTAGTTTAGTGGATAGTTAATCACAAGTCCCTGTGGGTACGATATCTGGACTTAAAATCCTATATTACTTGTCGACCACGTACACTTGCGTGTGCATTGGGAAATCAACCAACAATAGGATCATGAATGGAAGAAGAATGTGATAGAGAAGAAATATACGTATTATCTGAAGGTGGATGAATTGGAAATATAGGATCTGAGAGTGTATGGGCAGAAGCAAAAGAAAATTTGTCTTCATAAAAATGAACATCTATGGAAACAACAACTTTCTTTGTGTCTATTTCCAACAACTTGTATCCCTTTTGCCCCAAAGGATAACCCAAAAATACAGAAGACTTAGATCTATGATCATATTTACTTCTCCCATTTGATAAAGTAGACACATAACACAAACATCCAAAACTTTTGAGAGAATCATATGAGGGTGACTGGTTGAATAAGATGGAAAAATGAGTCTTTCATTTGAGAATCTTAGAAGGCAATCGATTGATCAAATGAGTAGCAGTCAATAAGCACTCACCCCAATAAGAAATAGGAACTTTTGACTGGAAAAGTAAGGCTCTTGCAATTTCCAAAATATATATGTGCTTCCTCTCAACAATTCCATTTTGTTGAGGGGTGTTTACACAAGATGTTTGGTGCAGAATTCCTTGAGAGGAAAGAAAAGCAGATTGTTGAGTTCCTGTGCCTAACTCAAAGGCATTGTCTGTCCTTAGCTTCTGTACTTTAACACCAAATTGCCTCTCTACCATAGTTAAAAAATTCTTTAGGACATCAAAAGTTTTACTCTTGCTGCCTAGAAGTAAGGTCCATGTCCCTCTGCTGTAATCATCCATAATGGTTAAAAATATCTGAAACCATTATAAGTTGGAACCTTGTAAGGTCCCCATGTATCAACATGAATTAACTCAAATGCTCTTTTTGATTTGATTTGACTCAAATGAAAGAATTTCTAGTTTGTCTGGCTTTAGGACAAATATCACAGAAACATTCAAAATCAGTAAGAATGGAAATAAAATTGAGATGTTTCATTAATGAAAAAGGAAAATGCCCTAAACTGACATGCCAAAGGTTTACATCAGAGATTGTACTTGCAGAAAAGGGAAAAGAAACTGAAACATGACTAAAAACATTCTGTTTTGAAGATGAAACTACCTTTTCTTCATATCTATTTCTAGAACTATCATGATTAGGCTCCAATAGGTACAGTCCCTCTTTTGCTTCACCATTAACTTGAGCCCTCTTCATTAAAGGGGCCTGCAACATACATTGAGTAGAGTAGAATGAAATGATGCAATGAAAGTGCAAACTAAATCTATTGACAGACATTAGATTATATCTAAAAGTAGGAACATGCAATACATTTTTCAAGATATAATCAGAGAATGGGAACTCTTCCTACTTGAGTGACTGTTACTTTGAAAGAATTAGATAGGTTGATGTCTAGAGGAACAAGAAGGGGTAATAAAGATATAAAATCACTTGAGTCAAAACACATATGTTTTGAAGCTCCTGAATCTATGATCCAGATGCTTGAATTGTAAACTGAAAAACAAGAACCAGAATATTTGATAATTGTACCAGCCACAACATGCATTGATTTCTGAGTTTGAGCTTCCTGCATCTGTCACCTTAACTTGCTTAATTAGTTGTACCAACAGTGAGAATTGTTCCTTTGAAAGGTGTTGATTCATAACTTCATTAAAATTGTTAGTCAGATCATCTCTTTGGTCTCCAGAGAAAGCTCCATTACTTTTAATAGGTCCTTGACCTTGTTTTTCATTTGTGAATTCAAAGCCATCTGGAAACCCTATGATTCTGTAGCAATCTGCTACTGAGTGACCTATTTTCTTGCAGTAGGTACAAGAAACATTAGGGTTGAATTTTCCTTTCCTTGACTTGGGAGTTGTTGTCCTGTGTGGTGGATTTCCAGATTTTTGAATACCATTAGGAGGCTTCTGAAACTGTCCAGGAAGTTTCTACTTCCCATTTTTTGTGAAAGTTTCCTTGATTTTGGAAATTATTCTGATTTCCTACCATAAAGGATGAAGCATCAATTGAAATGAGGGGATTAGCATATACCCCTTTTCTGATTCTCATCTTGTAGAATCAAGGAGTAGGCATGGTTGTTGTTGGCTAATGTGTTCATCATGAATATGGTTCCCCTATCTTGACCATATGCCTCATTCAGCCCCATTAGACATTGAATAAGTCTCTGATCCTTTTGTGATTTTTCCACCACTTTCTTACCCTCACAAATACAAGTGCAGGTGCACTTGATATTGGAGTTGATAGAATCTAAATAATCCCACAGACATTTAAGCTTTGTGAAATAGGTTGTTATGTCACTTGTACCTTGAACTAAACCAGCTAACTCTTTCTGCAGGTGATACAATTTTGCTCCATTGGACTGGACAAACCTGTGCTCCAGTACAGTCCAATGTTCTCTTGCAGTTTTGGAGTATATAACACTGTCTCCAATGTCCTTAGACAGTGAGTTCAACAACCATGATGTCACCATATCATTGCATCTGTTCCATGGTTGACAATATTTGTAAGTAATAGCAGGAGCTGGACATGTTCCATCGATGAATCTCAGCTTGCTTTTTGCTGAAAGAACTATCAATACAGATCTCTTCCATCTTTGGTACCCTCTGCCATCAAAGACTGCATTGACTAAGCTCATTCCAGGTGTATATGATGAATGAAGGAAGTAGGGGTGATTAACATCAAGATTCACTCCATTTCCAGTTGAAGTTTGAGCTGCAGGAATGAGAGGTGTTCCAGATTCCATGGTGGAATAGAATGAAAAACATAGAAAATGAAGAACAAGGAAAAGTTGAAAGATGAATTCCCTTGGAATTGAGCTACTACTATGATACTGACGATAGGCTATAATTGCGTATTTTAGTCGATTATTACACTCTAATTTACTGCACTTTAATTGAGTTTGAGCTTTAATCACTAGTGTTTTGCACTAATTGTAAGTTTTATGCCTTGTATGAGTGATTCCGAGCTATGTAGATGTTATGGAATGAATTAAAGTGATTTGAAGCTTTGAATTCTGAGTAAAATCCCAATAATTAAGCCGGGATCGTGTTCGGGGGTCAAATTTAATAGTTAAGAACAAACGAAAACTCGAATAGGCATATTGTGCATTGTCTAGTAAAATGGACATAACTCTTTTGTCAAAACTATATTTGGGATATGTAATATATGGTTGGAAATATAACTCAAAGATATACAACCTTTATGTTTTACGATTTTCCAAATTCCAAACAGAACAGGGTGAAAAATGCGGTCGAAATCGCGACCGTGGATCTGGACGCAGACTGAGGCAGTGAACTGGGAAAATAGCGCGGTTGGGACTGCGACCGCGGTCGGGCTGCCAAAAAACTGTCCTTTTTCGCGTAGGAGAAGGTATAATTGTTTGGGTCCGACCCTACTTGGTATATATACATGGAAAAACTGTATTTTGAGAGGCTGGACAGATTTGACAGACAGATTCGACCTAAGGAGGCAAAGACACAATAGGAGCAAGGCGGGGAATTCTTGTACGATTTTTTCCTTCCTCTTCCTATTTTTCATTGTTGGTTATGACTTTAGTATTGTATTTTTACATACTTTTGTGAATAGCTAATTTGTTATCTAGGGTTTCGATGGAACCTTTTGTAGGATAAATTCTTGTTATGTTTTTATATAATTGAGCCGTTGAATTTCTCTACTTGTTCAACTACGTTTATATTGTGGTTGGTTGAAGAGCTATCAATCAACTGTGCCTATTAAGTGTGTATTACTCGGGAGAGAGTGCATATTTAGGTAGTTGTTGAACAACATCACTCCCGGCGTGTATGGGGGATCATTAACGAAGGGTTTAAATGTGAGATTAGGGATAACGAAACCTTGGGTGCGATCTAAGTGAGCCCTACTTAATGCCAGGTAGCGTAATTCGGGAGAATATGTCTAGTAAATTATGGTAGGTACTCGAGAGAGAATTACAACACGCAGAGCGCTCATGATCGGTAGAGAATACTTAGGCGAAATTATACAAGACGTAGCGGGAAGGATTCCGACAATTGGGAAAATCAACTCTAGACCTCCTTAATCTTTTCTCCAACCCGTAGTATCTTTAGTGTTAATTTACTATTTTATTTGTTAATTAATTAGTTAAACACAAGAATCTTAATATCTATAAGTTAGGAATTGTTCAAGGTTGTATTCTTGGTGATAGTGAACAGTTGTAGCTAAGCCTTAGTTCTCTGTGGGATTCGACTCCGAACTTGTAAACCGGATTATATTTTCAACGATCGCTTCATCCCCTTGTAAGGCATAGTTGGGCGTGATCAGATACCATGAAAGATTGAAGAAGGGAATTGCAGAATTTTCTATGTCTTCTCTCATTCATGTACATATATTTATACATGTATTTGTCGTAAAAGGAAATTGTAAGATAAAACTACTCTATACACTTGTCTAATTCCTATTGCCTATGTCTTTAATTGTGTAACAGAATTATTCTGTACACTTGTCTAAATTTTGTTGCTTGTAAATACAACTATATAACCAAAAATATCCTCTACTATGTGTGAGTGTGTGCTCTTCTCGTGTAAAAACAAAGGGGTCAGATTAGAAGTCCTTGAGTGTTGAGATTCTTCCACGTGTCAAGTCCAATAGTCAATAATAGATACAACCTAGTTTAATCCTAAACAGACTTGTCTCTTGTCTGAAGCCCTTATTCTTCTTCTTTCTTTAATTCTCCATAGGTGACTCCGTCGACTCCATTTCTCTCTGATGAGAAGCTTGCTCAACAAACCATGAGTTTGCGGGTTTGATCGAACCATGCACTTCAAGGTCTAACCATATATATATATATATATATATATATATATATATATATATATATATGCCCCAAAAATAAAATAAATATGCATTTTAGTATCCATTCTCTAAACTCTAAAAACATCTTAATTCTTAATCCGATAGATAGCATTGTTACTGTTGTGTCAAACATGTAAAGTTGTGTCACTTCATGAACAAAATTAAGTAAAAGTTTGAATAATAGGTTGTACAGACTACAGATGTTCCAGTAAACTTTACTATACAACACACTAATAGTCCATTAGTGAGCATAGTTGTTCTTACTTTAGCCAAGGTTTGATGTCTTAATCAACAAATTGTGATCATATACTTGAGAGGAGCTTCTTCTTCTTCCTTTTATTTTATTTTTGTCAAAATGGATCATATCAAAAACTAGAGGGCATTTAGGGCAGGGGCGGACCTAGCATATTACCGACGGGTTCAATTGAACCCATAAATTTTGACGCGGAGTAAAAATTTTCATGTAAAAATTTATTAAAATTGCAAAAATAGTAGATATGAATCCATAGCTTTAAACATATAATTGGTTCAATAATAAAAATTTTAAAAACTGAACCCATATGGTTTAAATTCTGGATCCGCTTCTGGTTTAGGGATGGTTAGTTTTATGAAACAGTAGATCGCTAATGTATTATGACCCTATGGCAAAAACAATTCTCTCCACATAGTACCCCAAATCCTTGTAGTTTGCTGATTGAGTATCTTAGGCTGATGCAGATCTAGGTCGGATTCATCATCATATAAAATTTAGGATTTGGGGCACAGATTGGCACATCTTTTGGTAGAAAAATAACTTATATTTGTAGTTGACAATGTAATTTAATTTTTTTTTTTGGTTAAAACATTGTCTCCATTGATTATTTATGTACAAAAGTTACATATTGAATTTGGCATCCCAAACTTTGTACATGAATATTGAGACGAGATTATTTTTGGGGTCTTTTGCATCCGTACCCACTTTTTGTGCCACGTTTTAACTTATACCCGCTTTGTAAAAAAATTGCATCCGTACCCGCTTTTGCACATAACTTCAGCATGCGGGGCTGAAATAGCAAAGGCAATCGCGCAAAACTTCAGCATTCTAGTAGACGGGCCTGAAGTAGCTTGCGAACTTCAGCTTTAGAGCTGAAGTTCTTCAGCTCTAGTAAATGGGAAACTTCAGCTCTAGAGCTGGAGTTTTGTCTTTGTAAATGGGGAACTTCAATTCCCCAGTTATAAAGACAAAAGCTTCAGCATACGGGGCTGAAGTTCCCCCAGTTACACTGGGGAACTTCAGCTCTAGAGCTGAAGTNTAGCAAAGGCAATCACGCAAAACTTCAGCATTCTAGTAGACGGGCCTGAAGTAGCTTGCGAACTTCAGCTTTAGAGCTGAAGTTCTTCAGCTCTAGTAAATGGGAAACTTCAGCTCTAGAGCTGGAGTTTTGTCTTTGTAAATGGGGAACTTCAATTCCCCAGTTATAAAGACAAAAGCTTCAGCATACGGGGCTGAAGTTCCCAAGTTATAAAGACAAAAACTTCAGCATACGGGCTGAAGTTCCCCCAGTTACACTGGGGAACTTCATCTCTACAGTTGAAGTTTTGTCTTTTGTAAATGGGAAACTTCAGCATACGGGGCTGAAGTTCCCAAGTTATAAAGACAACAACTTCAGCATAAGGTGCTGAAGTTCCCCAGTTTACAAAGACAAAACTTCAGCTCTAGAGCTGAAGTTTTGTCTTTGTAACGAGAGAATTTGTAACTGGGAAACTTCAGCTCTAGAATTTGTAACGAGAGCTGAAGTTTAAACTTTATAATTGGGGAACTTCAGCTCCGTGTGCTGAAGTTTTGTCTTTATAACTGACGAACTTCAGCTTAACTGGTGAACTTCAGCTCAGCGAGGGAAAGGAGAGCTGAAGTTATTTAAAAAGTGAGTACAAATTAAAAAAATTTTAAAAAGCTGGTATAGATTAAATGGGGACGACCAAATAGGATGTCCCGCGCAATTTTTACTTATTTTTGTTAGTCCTTACCAAAATTGTAAGTTAAATGATCAATGATTATTGGTGTAATTATGACTTAAATTTTAATGGGTTCGGCTCTACTCCATTACTTTTGGCTCCAATAAACATCAATACACCTGCAGATGAATGAAACGTGTTTATATAACTATGAAAGGCTAGATTGCTTTTTAATTTATTCTTGTATTTTTTATTATTCTCCATCTTTTGCGGACCGGAACAAAAGGAACTTGTTGGCGTCAAAATTTTTATCCTTCTAATGTACTTATCTCGTGCCAATATCAAACCAATCATTACCTTCCATAAAAACACAAACATGACAAAGAGTGCGGAGTGCCACAAAACAAAAAGTTATCGAGTGTACTATATATTTATAAAAAATTATATATATGAATTAAGTATTTAATAAATTTTGGTTAGCTTTTTATATGTAGAAAATCAGTAATAAATGCCATTAATTAATAAAATAAAAAACCATTGCACTAGGTACATGTTTTATCATACTCAAAGTAATAGTATCAGTTGGAACTACTATTGTTCTTGTTCCGGTTCGCAAAAGATGGAGAATAACCAAAAATATAAGAATAATTTAAAAAGTGATCTCAGCCCTTCATAATTATATGAACGCGTGTCATCCATCTGCTGGTGTATTGATGTTTATTGGAGCCTAAAGTAATGGAGCGGAGTCGAATTCCTTTTTAATTATTTAAATATTCATGGTCACCGTTACTACTCGAATTAATTGACAGATGCCGGAAACGCTTGTGTCTTTTGAATCTGACACGAGTACGGTGACATTTTTAGAGGATTTAAGCAGTGTAGGTCATCGAAACCATTTCTCTCGTCTTCCCTGTTTTGCAAAATAACACTGGCACTAACCGGGTAAAAGAAAAAAGAAAAATATACATTATCGAATTTATTAAAACAGCTTTACATGTAACTGTTTATTGTAAACAGTGATAACTTAAAAGGAGAATATGTAACATGTACAAATAATTATAGTGACAAATAAAAGTTTTTTATTTTATGAGTGAGTAAATTCTCTTTATATTTTTCTTTCATTTCACTATGCTTCAGACAAGCCCAAGCAATACTTCGTTTTAGAAGAGTAAAAAGGCCATCCAGCTCAAAATATTCGGAAATATTTGGAAGGCATCGGAAACCAGTACATAACATAATCCTTCTCGTCTTTGTTTAAATAGTTTTTCATTTCACTTAATTATATTAATTAATACGAGGAGAGGCAAAAGCCTCGAGACATAGGCGTAAGCCCCACAAATCTTTAATTTTTTTAATTTATAAATTAATAATATAGCATTATAACACAAAAAATAATCACAAAAAATACATTAAATGTTCAAGAAATCAAAAAGAATTAAAGAAACTCATATGAAATAAAATATCTAGCAAAGTATAATTAATGCAATACTCTTAAAGTTACTATGAAATATAAATTAACTACAACGTCCTAACTTTCAAATAATTAACAATCATAATTTCTTAGAAAATATTATCAAACTGCATATTTTACCAACTTAAAAGTAATACTCAATAATTTATATGTAATTTGAGAGACACAGAACTAACAAATTCTATCAAGTAGGATGTACATGGACCGGGTTGGTTCAAATTTTATCAAAACCAAACCAAACCAACTATATTGGTTTGGATTGGTTTGATTTTGTCGGATTTTTCGGATTTTTGTTATTGTCACGACCCAAACCGATGGGCCACGACAGGCACCCAGTACCTTACTCAACTGGGTATCGACATAACGTATCTTTTCGTATCACGCTATCATATGTAAAATGAGACGGAAAATCTGTCGTAGGATAACTAGAATAAAACATGTAATATCAACTTGTATATAACACATATGGGCCTATAAGACCAAAATGATCACTCATATACTAAACATAGGCCGACAAGGCTATACAAACTTTCACGTACATGACATCTGTCTACAAGCCTCTAAGAATACATAATATCATAAAGGTCGGGATAGGG
The DNA here is from genome assembly GCA_005239525.1 of Nicotiana knightiana. Lineage (NCBI taxonomy): Eukaryota > Viridiplantae > Streptophyta > Magnoliopsida > Solanales > Solanaceae > Nicotiana > Nicotiana knightiana. Next base: position 19,214 of record ML375978.1, on the reverse strand, counting down.
TCCTGCCATTCCAATCAATACATGTACTAATCGTATTGACCCAAGAAGCAACTCCAGAGAAAATGGAGCGCACCAACATCTTTCGCTGATCTGATGGCCTACTTTGAGGACTCTCGACCTCTCTATCGGAACCTGCGGGCATGAAACGCAGCGTCCCCAGGCAAAATGGATGTCAATACGAATAATGTACCGAGTATGTAAGACACATAAATAAGTACATAACAGACATGGAAGAAATGTAGAGTAAATGACTCAACCTGTAAGCCTGGATAACTCTGTAAATCATGAAATAATTATAGTGTCATGCATATGTGTATGAATGCTATGTCGTGCATAGATACATGTTTCATAACATCATCAGGCCTCTGAGAGCATCCCATCATATCATCTCGGCCACTGTGGGCATAATCATCAACGTATATCAGTTGATCAGGTGGTGGTGCGTATATAACGCCATAACCTTTCCCATATCTCATATATATATATATATATATATATACGCGTGTATAACGCTATCTGGTCATGGGTCAATGCGTATGTATAAATGCATGAAATGCATATGAAATGCGTTAATAAAATCTCTCGGTACGTCATAAGATTATTTTGCCTCTAATTAATACCATGAAATAAAATTTACCAACTTACGTATTTTTGAGACCCATGAACAGATGATAGAATAATATGACATATGAGAGAATAAGAATATACACATCTCTAGTATTTCTACGAATAGAGTAATTTATGGACGTTGTGCATTTGCTCGTTTTGCTTGTGTCGTATAGATCATACCAAAAGAAAGAATGGATAACCTTAACATACCTGGAGTAGGGAAAAATCCGTATGATGTTCTTGGAAAAGGTTGCACCGTACTCCGTTAGAACAATAATTCTCGTTGGATTTCTTTTGGTTGCAAGAATTCATGTTTTTCTTTTGTGGGAAGTTGGCAATTGCTAACGTTCTGCTCCAATTCACAATTGACGTTCTTGCCTTTTCACAACTTATAAGAATTTCTTATAAGTTGGATTGGAGAGAATGCTGGATGGGAAAGAGAATGGTTGAATTAGGAAATTGGTTTAAAATGGTATATAGCGTCTGTTTGATACCAAAATGTTGCAAGACATTTTGTTGGAAAGAGAATGTTGATAGCTTAAATTGGCTAGGCACCTTTTTATTTAATTTCAATTGAAACAATTGATGACTAATCCTAGCTTTCTTTCTACGTGTTTTTAATGGAAAAAAGTATTGTCCAAGTGTCTTTATAAATTAGTAGCCTAAGTTAATAGTCATTAGGTCTTTCTCCCTTTGCTGCCACGTGGGAGGCTTTATTCTTATCCAAAGTTTGTAATTAATTCATCACTAGTTATTAATTAACTAGGTAATGTCCCATTACCCAATAATTAATCAATTGCCCACATAATTGAGAATTATTTCCACTTACTTAAAATACTACTCACTCTTTACATCCCTCATACACCGTATTATCATGTTCATGTGGTACCTCGTACGACATTAATCCATAAATACCGAGTATTTTAGCTCGGGCCGTATTTTATCCCAACATTCCAAACTTGGATGAAAATTTATTTTCTTTGACTTGATCCCTCTCTCACCTTCACGAATTTACTTATCACTTGTTTGAAATTGCATAATGCTTATAATCTCAAAAAAAAAATCTCATTTACGATCTTACGTCGATTAACTTACGACGAAACTTAAACATACAAAAATACGGGATGTAATATCATCCCTCCTTTGGAACATTCGTCCTCGAATGTTGACTGATGCACTTATCATTCTCATAACCCATAGCTCTTACAAATACTTTAGTGCTCCTCTTGTCATCTAGGAAACTGTTCTGTGAATAAGTCCAAGGGCTAAGGCATTCTTCCCTTTAGTCCTCTTCCTCGTACCACGGCTTGTGGTCTATATCTTTCCAATCTCGTAATTGTTGCTATCTTTTATCATGTAGCCTGTATGACTTTGACCTTGTAAGTGTGCATATGCGAATCTTCTCCCCTTTTTTTCTCTAGCTTCTAGTCAATCTCTAGTCCTCACTTTGCAAACATATACAGAGCTTGATGAAATGTCCCTCTGGTCATTTGTAGGTATATTAAAGTTCTTTGCTTGGTATTTTGTTGAAATTACGGTTATTGCTACATCTTGTTTCATAGAGCCGGTTATCTAACCACATGATTTTTATTGTATCTAGGTAGGTCATACTATATCATAATTCTTACTTCAATTTATCGTTGTTGAGGTCTGCTATCACATTCCCGCTTACTCTTGTTGGTTATCCAATATGTATAAATCTAAGTCCTTTAATGCCTCCTCATTATTTTCCATCTTAAGAATGATGGTCTAATCTCATCTCATACTTTGTAACTTTTGTCCATCCATTGTTAATTCGACTCAATATTAATCTACAATATACCCTTGATAACTTGAAACTTCTTACGTCATACCTTGACACTAGAGCTTACGTTGCCTCGAGGAATATTTGAAGTGATTTTCCTTATCCACTTAGGGGTGATACTGTACTTCAATAATCATATCTTATAGCATCTCAATGTGATTCACCTTACGTTTTTAATTGCGTACAATCCATGAAATCCTCTTTAAATCATTACTCAGTAGAAGGCCCAAATGTCATCCTTTATCTATCACAATCACACCTTCATTCTACTACCAAGGTAGTGTTCCATCTCTTCTAAATTCCATTAGTCTTAGACTCATCTGAGTTCATTTAGGCTATCCTGAGCTTTGTATAACTTAGAGAAACCATCAACTCTTCTTGTTTTCGTGGGCTTAATCCTGAGGACTTATCCATTCTCTTCACCTTCTCACTTGCCCTTTCTTATCCTTACTCCTGCCTTCCTAAAACCTTGTTTCTTTACCATACTTTAGCTTGCGACCTACACATATATATTTATATTACTCGCATCATTCTTTCAACTTGCTTGCATCATAGGTTTCCTTGTGTTATTCCGGAACATCATCCGAGTCACACCATCTCTAACTCTTCTTTACTCTCTTAACTAGACCTCTCAGTATCTAGAAGTCATAGGCTGGAAGATATACCACTGAAGACGCTGCTATCATTCTTGGATGCTAAATCCCCGTGTTTCTAGCCTTCTATCCGCAGTATGGACTATTCACAACCTTCTGCATTTGAGTATTTCGTACGTTGTTCACCTTTACCTTACTACTTTAAAATCTTGCATCGTATCTTCTATTTCTTTCATGACCTTCCTTCCACAAAGGTATAATTCACGTCCTTAACTTGAAGCTCTATTATAATACTTGCACCTCAGGTGCATACACAATCCGGTGGGAGCATCATACTGACTCCTTATGAGGATGGTACCCTTCTAATGGGCTTTATCGTAGAGCCGTTATAGAACATGGATACTATACTATCTTTCTTGTAACTCTGATATTTAATAGTAATCCTGCAATATTCTCAATTACGATGTCTATAATTTTCTGGGTTCAGCAATCAAATTCCTAATTTACTTTTAATTTTACTTCCCGTTCATTAGCCATGGTAGGTTCCACTTTCCTTTGGAGTGCTTACAATGTTGTTGCAAGACTGTTGTTACATGAGCATTCCCACTTTAGGTCGTTGTGCTTAGGTTGAAGCCTTCTTCCTTATCTCCTCAGCTAGTCTTTCGTTGTAGTACTTTGGGAGAACTCTTGACTCTTGTAAATCTATGAGCTTATTAAAGACCTTTTTGATTTCCTTCCTTGCCTATAATCATCCGTAGTTGTTTACCTTCGTGCCCTTGTGCTTGTATGATTGCTTCTAAACTAATATTTTGACTGCCTTCCCAGTGACACTTTCTTCTATCCCAGTAACACTCATACGGTACCTTTAACTACCCTGACTCCTATTTGAATATATCTCAAGTATTATAGTGACATTACTGCGAGGCTGAATTCTCCATGTTGGGTTTTACTATGTTTATCTTACACGATCTGCTGACTCGTCAGTAACCTCATGTCTAGCCATAACTAGGCTCTTCTTGAATCAACTGCTAATTACTCGTTGGCTTATTCTCATTTTAATATTCCACGCAATCTTTCTTGGGTTACTCCTTTTGTCTTAACTTACTTCTCGCAATGACTCCTTATTTATCAAAACATCCCGGGCTAGAAACCTTATTCCTCTCCTTGTCTTGAATTCGTGCTTGCATATTGTTCTGGAATCGTAGCATATCAGTAGGCTTTGAATAAGTGCAATCTCATCCCTTTCTCATTTATCGCATTTTTCCTTTACCATTCCATAGTTACTATAACCACTTAATTCTGACTAATGTCATATCATTCCATATTCCCCCTTTTAGGGGAGAACTAAGAGTTGGAGCCACGATGATCTATCCATAGATGTTTTACCTCTTTATGTTTGGCTTATTTTCACATCATCGATGACCCTTACTCGCCTTGCGGTAATCCTTCTGCACCCAGGATAACGAAATTCCTTACTCACCAAAGTGACACTTTGTATAACTGGAAATACAGTCCCTTGAGCTTAACTCTGCTCACATTTCTTGCTTTAGGAAAGTGTCTTCCTGAATGACCATTCTCTGAATTTCTCATGAATCTTCTTTTGTTGTCCCTTCTATTATCACCGGAATGCACTTTGAAATTCTTATGATGCTGACTATTATCAAAGTACTCAGTCCCTAATTCATGTTTAGTTTATCTTGTTCACCAGCCCATAGTGATTTCTATTACTCTGGGTTTAACTCTCCCTTCTGGTAGTCGCGTTGGAGTCACGAACTTATTCCTCGAAATGAGTATATGACCCTATGGCCTATACTCTTTTGTTGTCTCAAGTCCTGTCACCTTTCGTCTTTTCCTTCACTTGACTATAGACTCTGTAATACCGTCATTTTTTGACCTACCGTTGTCATCCATGTATCACATCTTGAATATCATCCATGTATCACATCTTACTCATAATGCTTCATTAAATCTCTTCTTATTTCCCGCTAACATCTATGTCTATTACTTTACTCTAAAAACTCGAACAAGACATTCTTTTGCTTTTAGCTCCCCTTGCTCCATCCACTGGCTCTTCGAATTGCCTAACATTCTCTCCATACTAGAGACGAGAACCATACTAAGGTAATATTTATCCCTTCAAGGATTCCAGTGCCTATCTCTGTAGTACTCATATCTAACTGTACAAGTTTAGAGTGCACCATCTGGGTGTCTTACTAGGAGATCTATTAGAGCATTTACAATATCCTTCGGAAATGTCAATTAATGCAAGCAATCCAACCATTATTTTGGGTTACTCTAATCCTAGGCGCTTCCTGATATTCGTCCTTCTCTTAACTATTTTTGTTAGCTCCCATGGAGTATAATTGAGATGTGTGTGATTAATTGTACAACTCTTTGTTACAATTGAAGGTATCTCAAAATGCTTATATTTCTCTCCTTGAATTGTAAATACTGTTAATCTTCATTAACTGGGTACCTCGTACCCTTCTTCACCTTGCTTCTGTTACTTGCTGAAACTTGTGTCTACCTTCTGATTCTCTTATTCCTTCTTACCATAAGAGTGGATAGACATTCTTGCCTTAGAGATCCTTATCAAGAAGCTTACACATCTTAGTATACACATGGTTTTCTGAATACTTCATATTTATCCATCATAAACATGATACGAAAATCGAGTTCCTTTGACTCAACTCTTCCACAACTATATCCCTTACCAACCGTCTTTCAGGATGTAGGTATCGTCGTATTATGAATAAGATAGAGTTAGGAAATTGAGTTCTTACAATTGAGCTCTATGACACGATCTAGAATAAGAAGAAAGAGCGACAATCCTAAATGCCCTGTAGCCTCCTGCTTATAAGTGTGGTGCACGACACATCCATAAACAAGACTCTACTAGAAACGACTTGTAGATTCCCTAGAACAGAACTGCTCTAATACCACTTTTGTCAAGACCCAAACTGATGGGCCACGACGGGAACCCAGTACCTTACTCAACTGGGTACCGACATAATGTATCTTTTCGTATCACGCTATCATAGGTAAATGAGACGGAAAGGCTACCGTAGGATAACTAGAATAGAACATGTAATATCAACTTGTATATAACACATATGGCCTATAAGACCAAAATGATCACTCATATACTAAACATAGACCGACAAGGCTATACAAACTCTCACGTACATGACATCTGTCTACAAACCTCTAAGAATACATAATATCATAAAGGTCGGGATAAGGTCCTGCCATTCCAATCAATACATGTACTAATTGTACTGACCCAAAAAGCAACTCCTGAGCAAATGGAGCGCACCAACATCTTTCGCTGATCTGATGGCCTACTTGGAGGACTCTCGGCCTCTATCGGAACCTGCGGGCATGAAATGCAGCATCCCCAGGCAAAAGGTACGTCAGTACGAATAATGTACCGAGTATGTAAGACACATAAATAAGTACATAACAGACATGGAAGAAATGTAGATTAAATGATTCAACCTATAAGCCTGGATAACTCTGTAAATCATGAAATAATTATAGTGTCATGCATGTGTATGAATGTCATGTCGTGCATAGGTGTACATGTTTCATAACATCATCAGGCCTCTGAGGGCATCCCATCATATCATCTCGGCCACTTTGGCAATAATCATCAACGTTATCAGCTGATCAGGTGGTGGTGCGTATATAATGCCATAGCCTTTCCCATATCCCATATACATATATATATACATATATATATATACATATATATATATATATACATATATATATATACGCGTATATAACACCATCTGATCATGGGCCAATGCGTATGTATAAATGCATGAAATGCATATGAAATGCGTTAATAAAATCTCTCGGTACGTCATAAGATCATTTTGCCTCTAATTAATACCATGAAATAAACTTTACCAACTTACGTATTTTTGAGACCCATGAACAAATGATAGAATAATATGACATATGGGAAAATAAGAATATACACATCTCTAGCATTTCTACGAATAGAGTAATTTATGGACGTTGTGCATTTGCTCGTTTCGCTTGTGTCGTATAGATCATGCCAAAAGAAAGAATGGATAGCTTTAACATACCTGGAGTAGGGAAAAATCCGTATGATGTTCTTGGAAAAGGTTGCACCGTACTCCGTTAAAATCGCAAAATCTTTTGTTGCTAAAGTTCCAATAATTCTCGTTGGATTTCTTTTGGTTGCCAGAATTCATGTTTTTCTTTTGTGGGAAGTTAGCAATTGCTAACGTTCTGCTCCAATTCACAATTGACGTTCTTGCCTTTCCACAACTTATAAGAATTTCTTATAAGTTGGATTGGAAAGAGAATGCTGGATGGAAAGAGAATGGTTGAATTAGGAAATTGGTTTAAAATGGTGTATAGCGTGTGTTTGATACCAAAATGTTGCAAGACATTTTGTTGGAAAGAGAATGTTGATAGCTTAAATTGGCTAGGCACCTTTTTATTTAATTTCAATTGAAACAATTGATGACTAATCCTAGCTTTTTTTCTACGTGTTTTTAATAGCAAAAAGTATTGTCCAAGTGTCTTTATAAATTAGTAGCCTAAGTTAATAGTCATTAGGTCTTTCTCCCTTTGCTGCCACGTGGGAGGCTTTATTCTTATCCAAAGTTTGTAATTAATTCATCACTAGGTAATATCCCATTACCCAATAATTAATCAATTGTCCACATAATTGAGAATTATTTCCACTTACTTAAAATACTACTCACTCTTCACGTCCCTCATACACCTTATTATCATGGTCATGTGGTACCTCGTACGACACTTATCCATAAATACCGAGTATTTTAGCTTGGGCCGTATTTTATCCCAACATGTCAAACTTGGACGAAAATTCATTTTCTTTGACTTGCTCTCCCTCTCACCTTCACGAATTTATTTATCACTTGTTTGAAATAGCATAATGCTTATAATAAAAAAAAAATTCCATTTCCGATCTTACGTCGATTAACTTACGACGAAACTTAAACATACAAAAATACGGGATGTAACATATATGAATATTATTTCAACCTTACTTTGTTAAAATTTTGATAAGTAAAAATATGTATAGTAAAAATTAAAAAATTGACAAATATCTATTAAAATATTCTTATAGAATTTTCTAAGTAACACATGATATTTTTATTCGTCTAACAGTAATTTTATGTTGATGTACACTTTCAAGATTAACACTTTAATAATTAAACATAAAAATAAATATGAACATATATAATGATATGTTCTATTTAATTTTAAATTATCGATATACCTTTTCAAATTTGAAAAAGGTATAATAATTTAATAGATCTTGACATATTAATATGAAAGAACAAAGAGATTGACGCATTTCACTACCACTTGATAAGAAAGTGATCATACAACCCATTATTTAAAGTTGATGAATATGGAGCACTTCATATTTAACTAATTATTACATCCATAAGAGAATCGCAAATATTTTAGACAGTTTTTAAAGAAAATTCTATAAAAAGTCTTAAAAATATACATAACTATTATATATTAATATGTCGGTTCAGTTCGATTACTTTTACTCAATATCAAATCTAGTCGGATTTTTTAATCGATTTGATTTGACTTTTCGGTTTAGTGTTATTTTCCTGTTCGGTTTGTATACCCTAAAGATATAAATATTGGTTACCTATTTTCAGAAGAAATATTCAAATGATATTCATCTTCACAATGTTCTCAATTAGTAGATACTATGGTTCGTAATTTGAGTTGTTCACAATTTTCATATTCATATAGATTAAATGAACTTTAACCATTCATTTATTAGAGAATTTTGAGAGTCAACAATGCTAATTAGTGAATTCTAACACATGATTTGCATATGAATTGTCGGGTGTTTAGGGGCGTAAGCCTCACAGAACTAAGCCCCACAAATGAGCCTCAAGACGTTTTGATAGTGCCCCGCCCCGGAGCGAACCCCGAGACGAGTCCTAAAAAAGCCTTTTAAAACACTAGTCACAAGTCCCAGCAATTCCAACAATATCAGAATACTAAAAGGAGTTAATTGTTCTAACTGAACTTGCCCAACAGATATACCTTTTGAGCTGAAATAGAGAGGCCATCCATTCTAAAAATAATAGGAAGGCACCGTTATGATACAAGGATATACTCCTTTTCAACTTGATCGCGAACCATTACAGTATAAGGAGAGAAAAAAATTACGCAAAAAAGACCAAGCTTTTGCTACGCAATTCACAATCATAGATCATAAGATGCTACACATATACACACCCTTGACTTGTGGAGGGTGAGAATACGCAATTAGCATCAGCAATGCCTACAGGTTGAGGTTTCTACCTAGTATGCAAGAACTGCTCCAGCAGTGGCGGATGCTGATAAAGATGAAAGTGGCATATCACCTTCCCCAAATCCTAGCTTGGCTCGAAAAATTTTGACATCTGCCATTTGTCTCACAAAACGAGTAAAGCTAACCCAATTCCGATATTCAAACAAGTTCTTGTCCATCCTGACAAAACTGAATGAAAAGGTAGGGGTTCCTGGACCATCCGAGTAGAACTTAGACATCCTTAACACCTGTTGATATGATTCGTCATCCAAGCTACTTGCAGTGTTTTCACCTTGCAGGGGAATGTCACATATCCTAGCGGCAAGCAAAAGTTGTTTTACAAAACCTTCGGGACTACTGACGGGATTCATCTGCTGCTCTTCTGCATCCCGCATTTCAAAACATGTACAGCACATGGTAAAACCATACCTGCCAAACATGCGAGCAATTGGCAAGAAACCATCTCGAATTGATGTATTGTAGTATCCAGCCGTTAACTCTGAAGGGTGAGACCCCGTACCATAATGCCAGTGAATCCCAGCCACTTTGCCTGACAAATTAACTTCAAGACCACGAAATGTGGTCTCTGCTTCCCTGCAAATCCTCTCACCATGAAGCAGCAACATCCCTGAATACCATGCAAGGAAGAACTCCCCATATGGTGTGTTCCAAGAACCATCACTTTTGAAGAACTCTGTGCTTTCAGGATCCTGCATTAAATTACTGGCACCAATAGGGCCGCCATTGGCCCACTCACGCATCCCTATCTCCTCAGCACAAGCATTTAAAGATGCAAGCATATACTGCCAGTTTAAAAGAAGACAATCACAAATTTGGTTGGATAGGAATGACGGGAAAAAATCACTGGAGATACATAACGTCAGTCTTTTCACACCTTGTCATAGCATTGGAATTCGCCAAGTTCACGTGAACGCCATGTCCAGCTCAACTTCTGTAAAGGGCATGAAGGATATCTTAACTCCCCAGCAGGACCCATTCCAACTTGGATCCCCTGCAACATAAAGTCAAATTGCATAGGTATAATACCATTAAAAATTAGTAGGTGAAGCATTAAGTGAGCATCATACAGTTATGACACCACCAAGAAATGGTCTGAAGGTGTCACGGAAGCTCCTCATAAATTCTGCATATGCTTGGATTGGAGACCGTCCGTGCAAAACGGGAAGAACATCACACCCTAGGGATATATATTCCATATTTCGTCGCCCGAACCTGTCTGAATACGCTAAATCTGGATCTTTATCCATTTCTTCACAAACCCACTGAGGAAGGGGAATCCTGGCAGCAGCAAAAAGGAGAAAATTTCAGATTGTGAATTAATCACTAGCAGAAATCATTTCCAAGGGAACAGCAGAGGAAAGGAGAGCAAGCTAGCACAACACTTAAGCTGGCAAAAGTACATAAAACAGATGCGGCACAAACTCTGAGTACAACAGTTTTTGTCTTTTTCAATATAAAGAAATCGCAACAGTTGTATCCAAGTAATGCATCACACCCGTTCCAGAATTGAAGATATCAGGCAAAACAAGCCTATAACACCAGCTCTCTAAAACTTACAGTTATATTTCCATTTGTATGCCTGGGGCTTCATCCTATTCTACAATAGTCTAGTTAGGCATGTCTTGGGTAACTGTTAAGCTTTTTTCTCTGTTCCGACGATGATCTTTTTGCAATTATTTCTTTTCACCCTGCTCTAGTGGATATAGCAAGTTTTGTTTTCATTTCCGTTATCTTAGTGTATTTGGAAGGGCAATCTTACAGGAACAATCTTGTTTCTTTGTCCTAGTATCATCACATAGAAATGACACCTGTGATGTTTGTATGGACACCCTAAGCTTCTCATTGCATGCCATCACATTCCATGACCTACTTTTGGACTCCTTAACTCCGGACATTCACCCTCCACACAAATTGGAGAAGTAATTTAAAGCCGGCTCAGTGTCACATCACACATGCTCTTTTTTCAATTTATAGCTAAAATTAAGCTGACACTCGTCTTATAATTCAGGCCAAGTTTAGTAACTAGACCCCTGAAAATTCCTACAACAACAATAACACTACGCCTCAATACTAAACAAGTTGGGGTCAGCCATACATACATATAAAAAAAATCAACCCTAATCTAAAAAGGTTCCCCAATGAGAACTTATTATAAACTTTCTCCCAATCCAGCCCGCAATGTTTTGGCAATAAGATCTTGACAAGTCCTCCATAAATTACAAATCAACTCTCTAATCTAAAGTGTTACCCCAGTGGGAACTTCTTAATTTAGATTAGGATAAAATATAGTTTGCCACCTGCAACTACCCTAAAACAATAAAAGCTAAACAACTACAGTTCCAACTTCTAATCAAGGTTTACAAACAGAGGAGACAACATTCTGTAATGCGGAATCTATTGTTGGATACAGATGTTCCACTGACTCGCCAGTCACCGGCTGCAGAAAAGGCCATCAGAAGATAAATCCTCTTCTGCATAACCAAACACTTCTCTCCATATTCTCTTAGTTACCACAAACATAGTCAGACTAGAACCAGCTGAAAACAATGCTAGCCATTGCTAGCAAAATAACCATCAAACTCACTTCTTTACTGGTGCCTACGAAGAACCACCACAATGACAAAAACAACCCAGTGGGATCCCACAAGTGGAGTCTGGGGAGGGTAACGTGTACGCAGACCTTACCCCTACCCTTGGGGACAGAGAGGTTGTTTCCGAAAAACCCTCGGCTCGAGAGTAAGAATAGAAACAAGTAAATAACAACACAAAGAACTACCACAATGATGACAAAACTAACCTAGTCATTGCAACTTTTAGCATAAATACATTAATCAATATTAAGCTTTAACAATTAGTCCTCTCTTAGGCTTCAAGCAAAAGGAAAAACAATATAGAGTGGGTAGATATCTTTATCAGGAAAAGAGAACGCCGCATGGGTAGATATATGAGTTCATTCTTCAGACTAGGGTGATAGACTTTTACCTAATAGAATGACAACAAAATGGGAAAGCGATACCCAAAACCTAATAAAAGAACAAATGGCCAGCATTTCCTTAAATGCAGCTGAACAAATCAATATTCCTTTTGCTAATATCTTTAGAATCTTGAGCTTTCCTCTCATAGCATTAAGCATTCTGAATCTGTATCCCCCCAAATAAAAATGCTAACTTGTTCCATATAAAGGACAATTATTCAGTCGAATCTAACTCCAAGATAGTCCAAGCAGCTTCTCTTACTACATTCTAAAATGCCATCACTAAAACTAATTAAAGGTGTCTGAGCTGTGTAAGGTGAATATAACAAACACCTAAGTACTGTTTCCAATATTCCGAATCTCACAATCCATAAACTTCATTTACCTACTTAAACACCCTCAACTAAGCCCTAATGCTTTGCTAGAACACAAAAAATCTACGCAATTCAAATTGCAAACTTACTAGAACAACAAAAGAGACACATTTAAGCGTACATTTTGACCACACTACAGGCAAATATTGTTCAAAAGATTCAACCAATGAATGACAAATGCAACGAGACCTAAATTAGTGCAGCAGTCAATAATATGAAACACTTGTAGTAGATAGACATTCATCTTTTTATAAAGATAGACATTCTATTCTTAGACATTAGTTGAGCTTCAATATGGTCAGCGAGGGTTCATATAGCCAGCCTCAGCTTGTTTGGGATTGAGGCCTACTTATTGTTGATAGACATTCTATTCTTTAAGATAATATATTGTGTTTTGAGAAATATGTTTCCTTTTCAAAACAAAACAAAACAAACCTAAACGTGTCTGAACGAGGAAGCAAAACAAATGTCATTTATGTGTATAATAGATTGAACTTTTGAAAGTGCACCAACCAGAAAGGATCATCAGGCCCAGTACCGCACTGATGAAAAGCCATTACAGCTCGAACCTTCAAACCACATCGTCTAGCCAAAACCACAATCTCCAAATACCCTTGCCAATTATAAACCCTGGGCAATTCCCTCTCCACCAGCCCCCACCACACCTCCATCACAACTCCTTCAACTCCCGCCGCCGCCAAAGCACGAAACGACTGCGCCATCGCCTTCTTCCTCTTCATAATCCCTGCCGGTAAGCTGACGGCATCAACCGGAAGTGTGACGAACACCGGTGAACCTCTCCGGCGATAGTGAGTCGACACGCCGCCATGCTGAAGCTCGTACTGAAGATCGCCGTCGAAGCCATTTGAAGGTACGGAGGAAGATGAATCGAGCCGACAGGATAACGTGAATCGCCGATTCTGGAACCTAGTTTGGATCGGCGAGGATTTGAGTGAACGAGCTGGAACAGCGGCTGAGTCAGTGCGAGTGCAGCAGAGAGACGGAGCCGATGGCGAAGTGATCGCCATTGTTGAAAGTTGAAAGCTTTTTAGGGATTGGAAATGGGTTTTTAAAAAGTGTATTATTTTTAGGTAAAATTTTAACCGCTGTTGTACTGGAGCTACTTACTGTGAGCTAGTTTTCATCACTATCCAGATGAACTTTTTTTCTTTTCTTTTAATTTTATTTATTATGTATTTGCTTATTTATTTTTGGAATCAGAATTTTTTGGTTAAATCAGAAATTTGGAAAGCAGTTTTTGTTAAAAGTAAATCAGAATTTTTGTTTTTTTCAAAAGTTCAAAGCTAATGAAAAATATCTTTTAAGGCCGGGTCGAAATACAGTTTTTACAGAATATATAATAAAAAGGTTTACAAAAACTTATTTTTAAGTAGTCTTAGACAAATGTTTGGGATCGTATTCGTACCCTAATCTCGATATTAAATTTGGAATTATATTTATCCGCCATTTAATTATTAGTACTAGTCAAAACACTAATACGCATCCAAGCAATTGGTATCCGATTGAAAGATAGAAAGCATCGATTCGCGTCGCCTACTTGCTGAAAGCAAAAATGTAAATTATTAAATTTGATACTTATTATTTATCTCATATAAAATTATGATAATAATTTCAAAAAATGTGAGATAGAAGAAGAGGGTAATGTTGGTTAAACTTCGTATATAGTATGACAATAATTTTGTTTATGGGTGACTTTGGTGAGATTAAAACCTTTAACTTCAATATCGTGTGATTAACACTTTTATGAAATTTGATCCACCACTAATCACAAACGTCTAATTTAAACATTCAAGATTCTGCAATCACAATTATTTTTTCCACGTTTCTTTTCTTCTTTAAGCAAATAAAATTAATCATGAGTGAGTCCTAGTTGGAACCAGCAAACGTTTATTCTAGACCACGAATTTAGTGGGGGCCAAGTTGGGCTCCAATAGAAAAAGGAGAGAGATTATATTTTATTTTATTTTATTTTTCTTTTGGATTGGGGGTTTTTTTGGGAGGAGGGGGGGGGGCAGCTTTTTATTGTTGAAAGTTTTTTATTTTTATAACTATGCAAGAAGTTCAAATTTGCCTTTTGTTTAAAAAACAACAATAACATATTCAGTATAATCACACGTAGTGGGGTCTGGAAAAATATGTGTTAGAAAAATAATTATTCAAATTGATGTCTAGGCTCGTTCTTCTGAAATTATGTTAGGCCTCATTTATTTGCACTTAATGGAGGTCTGAATCTTAATCATCCAGATCTCAGTCATTGATGTATTTGTTTTTAAAGTCTGAATCTTAATTATTCAGATCTTAATCATTAAGTGTGTTTATTTTTTACTTCACAATCACTTAATGGGTCTGAATAGGTCTGTGTGATTAAGATCTATAATAGAGACTTAATTTCATTAAGATGCTATCATCCATATTCATTATTAACTGCCACCATACCCTACCATTATCAACTACCATCACGCCACCATCGCCACCATCACCCTCAATCATAGTTGCCACCATTATTGACTATCATCACCCACCATCTCCATCACTCCCACCACCATCATTCTCAACCACAATTAACACACATTCACCTCAACTACCACAACTAACCACCCAATCACCATCAACAACCACAGCCGGCACTGCCCATCATTATAAACTACCACCACCCAACACTACCTTCCTCAATCACAATTACCATCACCACTTGTCATTATTAACTATCACCACCAACTACCACCATCGTCTCATAATTTTACCACTACCAATCACCGCTAGTTACTACTTTGAACCACCACCATCAACCAAATTACCACCAATCATCGCCTTTAGTCGGCATTAATCCGTTAGCTATCACCACCAACAGCTATCATACTTTAAAAAACTACATATTTTATTGACAAAATATTTGATTAACTAATATTTCATTTGAATTTTATGTTTATTAATTTTCAAATAAAGATAAATTTTATACATTCAAATGTTAAAGATCAAACAGTCTTAATTATTTAGTATTCAGATCTTAATACACATCTTAATATTCAGATGTGAATTTAGATTGTGATGTCTTAATCTTAATATACATCTTAATATTCAGATGTGTTCAGACGTCTTAATCTTAAAAAAATAAATAAAGTCTAATGTGCTTTTATTACACTAATTGTTTCGAATATATTTCTTTAATATTTGTAACTGATGATTGATAAGCTTGAATTCAATCTTAACAAATTGAATCTAAGCATTTACTAGCTATTATTGGATTCCTTAAGTTAATCTTTTGACAAAGTCAAATTTGATTATTTTATTAGCCTTAATGGCTTTCATTTTGTAACATCCATTTGAATAGCCTTTGAATGGCTTTTTATAATTTTTATAACGTTAATTACAATCTGAAGTTAAAATATTATACATATATATATATATTGAGTAGGGGATGAAAAAGTAAAAACTTTTCTTCTCCTTTTTTTGTGATGGATTTTCTTTATTCAATCTTTGTTGTTTCTGCTCCTAGTTTGTATTAGAGGAGCTTGTTGAATCCTGGAGAATACGCCTAATTTAAGGACAGTGTCTTTGACACGCCTCAAGCTAAACCTTTTATTTTCCATAATCATCCAATAATTTTTCCAACAGTCTTAAGCGTATTTTCATGTTGTTGTAATGGAGAATAATGCAGCAGTTGGTGGAGTGCTTATGGATAAATATGTTAAAATTACAAGTCTAGAACAAGACCTATTCATTGAGAAGCTAGAGGTAGCAACTAAAACTTATGATGTAGCTGAAGAATGTCAGAAAATAAACTACTATGGGGCAAAACAAATAATTCAAGAATTATTACCTCTACTTCAATTTTTTGATTCACCTCGTATTGTCAACGTCACCTCCTTGGGTGGAAAGTTGGAGGAAGATACTAGTATTCTTTATGGATGATGAATCCACATTGCACCTCACTAATGAATTGTCAAGGTCATCGTTTCACTTCCACCTGCTTATTCTTCATCCTTCTATTCTTTTCTTCAGAGAAAGTAAAGATACAATCCTCAATTATGCATTTTAAAAATCTTGAGAACCCTGATATAATGAGCTCAAATTTGTTTGGACTAAATGACAAAAAGATATTTTAAGTTACAACTATTATGTTTAGCGGCCTTCGTCATATCAATGAAATGGCATTTATATTTAAATATTATCTAAAGGTTGGCGATCTTTTATTATGAATTTGGTGCATGTGTATATTATTTGCTTGTTATTTAAAAAGTAGAACTTATGGGTTGTGAAGAATTTATCTCCTTAATCTGATGTTTTTGAAAATGTGGGGGTCCGTAGTGTCCAGAGTTATATAATCTGATCCGAAGGACAAAGGTTAATGTTGGATCAAGAAGCTGAATGATTTTAAAGATTGACAAATGAACTCAGAGTTGAACTAGGTCCATCACTGGAGACATAGACATACAGAGTTAATGGCACATGAGGTGATCGCAAACAGAAGATAAGCACAATCAGTGATCTGAAGATATATCTCCTGATTGAAAAGGTTGCAAATTGATAGGGATATGGACTCCTTATTCAGTAAGGACAGAATCAAGATAGAAGAGGATCTAGGGAGTTGAGATCAACTAGAACTCTTCCACCAAGGAAGAGTTACATCTGAATTAGAAGAGTTACATCTGAACTCTAGTATATATCCTTTTCTACTGATCCTATATATTTTCAAGTATTCTTATTTAACATGCGCGCACAAAATGGAAATTTATCAAGAATTGAGAGCAAAATTCGTGAAGAAATTTTGCAAGCAGTTCGAGCCAAATTGGAGAGTGCGATTCTGAAGCTACTTGAACCAGCTAGAAGAACCAGTTCCATCTGTTGTCTTGTAGTCTAGTTTATTTGTAGTAGGTGATTACAAAGTGTATCTTTCAGCTTTATCTAGAAGCATTTTTAATAGGTACTGAGTATTCAAGTTAGAGTTAACTTGAAGGTTGTCCCAAATAACTAGAAGCTAGTTTGCCACAAAGGGTTAGAGTTAATCCTTAGGTTTACAAAAGAGTTTATTTTGTAAATGTTGTTTGGCTCATTGATATAGTGAAGAGTTTGGGAAAATCCTACTGGGAAGTAGGTCGTGGTTTATTCACCTTTTGAGCCAGGTATTTTTCACGTAAAATTATTGTGTTCCTTTATTTTCTGCAATTATTATTCCGCAAACTGTAGGAGTTGGAACACATAGAAGAACCTGATCCTTCTATAACAACTGCACGCGAAAATTCGTCACCGCACAAATCATTCCCCCCTATTGTGTGGTGTTGACGTAGATAAACATCAATTGGTATCAGAGCGGGTTATCCTTGAAGAGGCTAACACCTTAGGAAAAGATCAAGATGAGTGCACCAGCTGGGAACTGGGAAGGACAATCAACTGCTAGGCCACCACTCTTCAATGGGCAGTACTACTCCTGATGGAAGAACAGGATGAAGGATCACTTAATTGGAGAAGACTATGAACTATGGGACATAGTCACTGATGGTACTTTGGCCACCATGAAGAAGACTGCTGAAGGAGTAGATGTTCCAAAGACAAGAGCTGACTGCACTGCTGAAGACTTGAGAAAATGGGAAAATAATGCCAAGGCCAAGAAGTGGCTTGTGTGTGGACTTGGTCCAGATGAGTACAGTAGAATTCAAAGTTGGACCACTGCCAAGGAAATTTGGGACACTTTACAAGTGGCTCATGAAGGAAATGCACAAGTGAAAAGATCCAGAGGTACATTACTATATTCTCAATATGAGAATTTCTCTATGAAGGAAGGAGAGACCATCCAAGATATGTACACTAGGTTCACTACTCTGACAAATGAACTAAAATCTCTTGGAAAGACTATCCTTGAAGAAGACAAGGTTGAAAAGATTTTGACAAGGGTTCTGCCAATCTCTTGGGAGAGTAGGATCACTGCTATTCAGGAATCCAAGAACATGGCAACCCTCAGATTGGATGAGCTAATTGGAAATCTCATTGCCTATGAACTTAGAAGGTAAACAATGAAGATGGATGCTCCCAAGAAGGAAAGAAGTCTGGCACTGAAAATCACTGAGGGAACGGATTTGGAGGAAGATGAAATGGCTATTATCACCAAGGAATTCAGAAACTATCTCATTAGGAAAAAGGGAATCTCAAGAGGTGGAAACTACAACAAGGCAAATGCACCAGAAAAACCCACCAACGAGGGATGCTACAACNGAGAAAGTTCAGATGAAGAATCAGATGATGAAGATGGAGATGAGCAAGCACTCATGGCAATTGGTGAATCATATGAGGAATCAGAGGTAAATATATCTCATATCAAAAACAAGATTAAGTTCTTATCCAAAGAAAAACTCTTTGAAATATTACTTCACTTCATTGATGATTCGGAAGAAATAAATAAAGAAAAATAACATCTGTCTAAGGAGTGTGTGATCACGCTCAACTATGTCTTATAGAAAGACTAAACGGGCGCTGCAAATATAATCTG
>ML375977.1:0-20847 GCA_005239525.1 Nicotiana knightiana | reverse complement strand
GAGTATAGACGAAAGTCATAACCGAGGGTTTAGAGGTTAGATTAGAGATAACGATACCTCGGGTGCAATCTAAAGTGAACTGTATTGCGATCTAGCTAGCGTAACTTGAGAGAGTGCGTTTAGTAAATTATCATAATTACTTGAGAGAGATTTATGATAGTTAGAGCGTTCATGATTGACAGAGATAGCCAATTAAACTATAAGAATTATCGAAGGAAGAATTCACCAACGGGAGAAACCATAACCTTAGACCCTTTATTATCATTGTTACATTAAAGTTTTAGTTAATTGCTAGTTTAATATTATTGATTGTAGAATTAGTTAAACATCACCAAATTGATATTCAAAGTCTTGAGAAACTTGATTTAGCAACAGTTTAGTATTTTATAGACTCAATTGATACGTAAATTCCCTGTGGGATCGACTCTGGGCATAATACCCCGGATTATATTTGCAACGCCCGCTTAGTCTTCTACAAGACATAGTTGAGCGTGATAACTAACTTTCGCCAATTCAAACCTAATTCTACACCGGACATCACAACTTCATTATGAATACACTCCTAAGTCGCACATTACCTAACGAAGCTATCTGATCCATAAAATCTGCATTCCGGGGTCGTTCACCAATAAGTCGACTCTCAGTTGACTTTTTCAACTATTAGGTTACTTTAAGAGACTAAATGCCTCAATTCTCACCATGACCGCTCTAGACCGAAACCAACTGACCCAACACAACAAAAACAGGCTAACAATATATGACAAATGCAGAAATGGGGGAAACGGGGTAAATCTCACAAAACGACCGGCCGGGTTGTTACATCCTCCCCCTCTTAAACAAACGTTCGTCCTCGAACGGGTCTAGAAACATACCTCGAGTCTCGAATAAGTTAGGATAGCTATCCCGCATCTCCCGCTGGGTCTCCTAGGTGGCATCCTCCACCGGCTGCCCTCTCCACTGAACCTTTACTGAAACTATATCCTTAGACCTCATCTTTCTGACCTGCAGACCCAAAATAGCCACTGGCTCTACCTCATATGACATATCACCCTCGAGGTGAACCGTGCTGAAGTCCAAAACATGAGACGGGTCACCAACATACTTTTGGAGCATCGAAACATGGAATACTAGATGAATACTCGATAAACTAGGAGGCATAGCAAGACTATAAGCCACCTCCCCAACCCTCTGAAGCACCTCAAATGGCCCAATGAACCTGGGACTCAGCTTCCCCCTCTTCCTGAATCTCATAACACCCTTCATGGGCGACGCCTTCAGAAACACCTTATCCCCAACCATGAAAGACACATCTCGGACCTTCCAGTCTGCATAACTCTTCTGCCTAGACTGCACCGTGCGAAGCCGCTCCTGAATCAACTTCGCCTTACCCAACGCATCCTAAACCAAGTCTGTGCCCAATAGCCTAGCCTCGCCCGGCTCAAACCAACCAACCAGAGATCTGCACCTCCTATCATGTAAAGCCTCATACGGAGCCATATGGATACTCGGCTGATAGCTGTTATTATATGCAAACTCCGCTAGTGGCAGAAACTGGTCCCGTGAACCACCAAAGTCAATCACACAAGCACGCAACATATCCTCCAAAATCTGAATGGTACGCTCCGACTGCCCGTCGGTCTGAGGATGAAACGATGTGCTCAACTCAACCTGAGTACCCAAATCTCTTTGTACGGCTCTCCAAAACTGAGATGTGAACTGAGTACCTCTGTCGGAAATGATAGAAACTGGAACCCCATGCAATCGGACAATCTCCCTGATATAAATCTCAGCTAACCTCTCCGAAGAATAAGTAGTACCAACAAGAATGAAGTAAGTGGACTTGGTTAGCCGATCCACAATAACCCATAAAGCATCAAACCTCCTCGAAGTCCGTGGGAGTCCAACTACAAAGTCCATGGTGATCCACTCCCACTTCCACTTTGGAATATCAAATCTCTGAAGCAATCCACCTGGCTCTGGTGCTCATACTTGACCTGCTGACAGTTGAGACACCGAGCCACAAACTACACAATATCTTTCTTCATCCTCCTCCACCAATAATGCTGCCTCAAATCCTGATACATCTTTGCGGCACCCAAATGGATGGAATACCGCGAACTATGGGCCTCTGCTAGAATCAAATATCGAAACCCATCTACATTGGGCACGCAAATCTGGCCCTGCATCCCTATGACCCCATCATTACCAATAACCACATCCCTGGCATCTCCGCGACGGACCCTGTCCTGAAGAACAAGCAAATGTGGATCATCATACTGGCGTGCTCTAATCTAATCGTAAAGAGAAGACCTGGAGGCTACACAACCCAACACCCGCGGGGCTTTGATAGATCCAATCTCACCAACCGACCCGCTAAGGCCTGAACATCAAGGGCTAATGGCCGCTTTGCTACTAGAAGGTAGGCTAGAATCCCCAAACTCTCTGCTTTGCGACTTAGGGCATCAGCCACTACATTGGCCTTCCACGGATGATATAAGATAGTGAGGTCATAATCCTTGAGAAGCTCTAGCCATCTCCTCTGACGCAAATTCAAGTCCTTCTGCCTCAGCAGATACTGCAAACTACGATGTTCAGTGAAAATCTCACACTGCACTCCATACAAATAATGCCGCCAAATCTTCAAGGCATGAACAATGGCAGCTAACTCAAGATCGTGCACTGGATAATTCTTCTTGTGCACCTTCAACTGTCTAGACGCGTAGGCAATCACCCTACCGTCATGCATCAATACCACTCCCAAACCAACTCTAGAAGCATCACAATAGACTGTATAAGAACCAGAACCAGTAGGCAAAACTAGTACTGGAGTTGTGGTCAATGCTGACTTGAGCTTCTGAAAACTCTCCTCACACCCATAAGAGCATCTGAATGGAGCACCCTTCTGGGTCAATCTAGTCATAGACGAAGCAATAGAAGAGAATCCCTCCACAAAGCGACGGTAATATCCCGCCTAACCAAGGAAACTCCTAATCTCTGTAGCTGAGGACGGTTTGGGCCAACTCTGCACCATCTCTATCTTCTTCGGATCAACCTGACTACCCTCACTAGACATCACGTGTCCCAAGAAAGCGACCGAACCAAGCCAAAACTCACACTTGGAGAATTTTGCATAAAGCTTCTCCTCCCTCAACCTCTGTAATACAACTCTCAAATGTAGAGCATGCTCTTCCTGGCTTCGAGAATAAACCAGGATGTCATCAATGAACACAATGACGAACGAATCAAGGTAAGGCTGAAGCACGTTGTTCATCAATTGCATGAACGCAGCTGGGGCATTAGTCAGCCCAAATGACATAACCAACAACTCATAATGACCATGTCTAGTCCTGAAAGCAGTCTTCAGAATGTTAGAATACCGAATCTTCAACTGATGATACCCAGATCTCAAGTCAATCTTGGAAAACACTCTGCCTCCATGAAGCTGGTCAAACAAATCATCAATGTGGGGCAACGGATACCGATTCTTCACCGTAACTCTGTTCAGCTGCCGATAATCAATACACATACGCATGGACCCATCCTTCTTCTTCACGAACAACACCGGTGCACCCCAAGGTGACACACTAGGCCGAATGAACCCCTTATCCA
This sequence comes from Nicotiana knightiana, assembly GCA_005239525.1. Lineage (NCBI taxonomy): Eukaryota > Viridiplantae > Streptophyta > Magnoliopsida > Solanales > Solanaceae > Nicotiana > Nicotiana knightiana. The sequence goes on along the minus strand of ML375977.1, from coordinate 17,238 downwards.
GGAGTTCCTGAAGCTGCTCCTTCAATTCCTTTAGCTCCGCTAGTTCCATACGATAAGGTGTAATAGAAATAGGCTAGGTGCCTGACACCATGTAAATACCTAAATCAATATCCCTGTCAGGTGGCATGCCTGGCAGGTCTCATACCTCACAGTCACTCATGCCTCCCAATCACTCAGCACTCGTCACTCGGCACTCGGTGTGCTCACTGGGGGTGTGTGCAGACTCCGGAGGGGCTCCTTCAGCCCAAGCGCTAATATCAAGCCACCTCGTGGCGTATCATATCCTCACAATCAGGCCCTCGGCCTCACTCAGCATAACCTCTCAAAAATCCCCTCGGGCGAATCAGTAGAACCGGGTACTCGACCCAAAACATAATTTTTAAATCTTAAAGTAGTGTAAATCAGGCTGAGTTTCGAAAACAGTAAGCACAATGTGGCTGAGTGAAATCATCAATAAATAGTGAGGAAAACAACAGTAAAAAGCTCCCAAAGGGTCTAAACAGATCGACACGAGGCCCCAAACACGGCTTATAGCCCAAATATTTCAACAATATTTAAAACATAATTTAACATAAGGTTTTGAGTAAAATATGAAACTCATTAGTTGCCGCGGAGTGGACCTAGTCCAATCCAAAAATCAGTGTGCTCCACATACTCGTCATCCGACATGTGCGCAATTCTAGAATCAGTGAGAAATACATAGTCCAGGGTTTCATACCCTCAGCACAAGATTTATAATCATTACTTACCTCTACCGGATCACAACACTAGTCCGCTATGCTCTTGCCACACAAATTGGCTCCTGATTGCTCCGAATCTAGCCAAAACCAGTTTAACCACATTAATATATGCTAAAGGAACACAACCCAATCGAAAACTATCAAATTATACAAGAATCTCGAAATTTGACCAAACCCGAGCACCGGTCCCACGTATCGAAATTTGATAAATTTTACATCACTAGAAACCTCGTCCTCCCACGATTCTACACATACCAAAAACACCACAATCGGACAACAATTGCCTACCCAAATTGCCAAAAGAATTTTCCAATCCTCCACCCATTTCTCCCAACCTTTTCCTACTTTAATCCTTTAATTTACAAACCTAATCCAAACAAAATAGCATAGAAACGACTTTAACTACCCGGGAACTTACCTTCACTGAAGAACCACGAATTTTCTTTTCAATATGCCTTCAAAAGAGCTCCAACCGCATGCAACAATAGTGAAATGAACAAAATTTCACGGAGGTATCTTTTATACTGTTCTGCCCAGCAATTCTGCACCTGCGGACACTTAATCGCACTTGCGGTCCCAGGTGCGCACCTGCACAATCCTACTAACGGACCAATTCTCGCACCTGCGGCCACTTCTCCGCACCTGCGTCTTCGCAGGTGCGGCCATCTCTTTGCACCTGCGGATTTCCCCTGCCTAGCCTCCTTTCGCACATGCGCATGGCCTTGACATCGCACCTGCGGCTACCCTTTGCGGCCAACAACAGAAACTTACACTAGCAGCCATTTGCTGCAATTTTCCAAGTTCAAACCTCCGCCAACCATCCGAAATCAATCCCGAGCCCCTCTAAGACCCAACCAAAAATACCAACACACCCATAGAATTATTCCAACTTAGTTGAGCCTTCGAAATACCAACAACAACATGAAAACACCAAAATGACATCAAATTCAAGCCTATGAACTTTGAAACTTCCAAATTTCACCAACTACGCCGAAACCAACCGAAACACCTCCAATTGACCTGAAATTTTGCACACCTACTCAAAATGACATTACGGACCTGCTCCAACTTATGGAATCCCATTTTGACCCTTCTAGCCTATTTTCCACTGCCGACCGAAAATCGCCAGAAACTAACTTTCGCCAATTCAAGCCTGATTCTACACATGATATCACAACTTCATTCCGAACACACTCCTAACTCCCAAATCACCTAACGAAGCTATCCGAGCCATAAAATCCACATTCCGAGGTTGTTCACCAATAAGTCGACTCTCAGTTGACTTTTTCAACTATTAGGCTACTTTAAGAGACCAAATGCCTCAATTCTCACCATGACTGTTCCGGACCCAAACCAACTGACCCAACACAACAAAAACAGGCTAGCAGTATATGAAAAATGCAAAAATAGGGGAAACGGGGTAAATCTCACGAAACGAGCGGCCGGGTCGTTACAGGCGGGGCCATACGATACATCAGGGTAGAAATGGGCTGAGTGCCCAGAGCCAACTCAATGCAAAAGTCAATATCCCTGTTGGGTGGCATACCCGACAGGTCAGCAGGGAATACCTCTTGAAACTCACGAACCACGGGCACAGACTCCATAGAAGGAACCTCAGCACTAGAATCGCGAACATAGGCCAAATAGGCCAAGAAACCCTTCTCGACCATACGCCGAGCCTTCATATATGAAATAAATCTACCGGAAGAATGACTATGAGTCCCTCTCTACTCCAAACGAGGAACTCCTGGCAAGGCTAAGGTCACTGTCTTGGCATGACAGTCCAGAATAGCATGGTAGGGATATAACTAATCCATCCCCAAAATAACATCGAAGTCAACCATATCAAGAAGCAAAAGATCTACATGAGTCTCCAGACCACCAATAACCACTAAGCATGAACGGTAGACTCGATCTACCACAATAGAATCACCCACCGGGGTAGACATATATACAGAAGTACTCAGGGAATCACGGGGCATGCTTAGATAAGGGGAAAAATATGAAGACACATAGGAGAATGTAGAACCCGGATCAAATAAAACTGAAGCATCTCTGCTGCAAACTGAAACCATACCTGTAATAACGGCATCAGAGGCCTCAGCCTCAGGCCTGGCAGGAATAGCATAGCACCGAGATAGAGCCCCTCCAACCTGAACATCTCTGGGTCGACCTACTACTGGCTGAACTCTACCTCTCGTAGCCTGTCTTTCACCTCTATGAGTCTGACCTCCACCTCGGGAACCTCGACCTCCACCCCTAGCTGGCTGAGGGGGTGGAGGTGCACCTGGTACAGAAATCATAGCACGGAAACCCGGATGCTGAGAACTACCAGAAGCTCGGGGGCAATACCTAGCAATGTGCCCTGGATCACCACAAGAGTAACAAGCCCTCTGCTACTGAGGGTGCTGGCCCTGAAACTGTCCCTGTCAACCAGAATAACAACCCTGGAAGCTCTGAAGCGGCGGTGCACTGGTAAGAGCTGACGCTTGCTTGCGGGATATTTAAAGCGCTGATTGGAATGGCCTAGGAGGATGACCTCTGCCAAAGTAATCTCTGCCTCCAGATAAGGCACCACTGAATCGATCGGAATGGTAAGGTCTCTTGTCAGACCCTTGACCACTGCCTTGTGATAAGACCATCTCAATACGCCTGGCCACATTGGCCGCCTCCTGGAATGAAATATAAGTACATGTCTCTCTGGCCATCTGGAGTCTAATAGGCTGAGCTAGACCCTCAATAAACCTCCTTACCCTCTCACGATCAGTGGGGAGTATCATGATAGCATGTCGGGCCAAAGTAATGAACCTGGTCTCATACTGTGTAACAGTCATAGATCCCTCCTAGAGGCGCTCAAACTGCCTCCAAAGACCCTCTCTCTGAGTAACTGGTAGAAACTTCTCCAAGAATAACTCGGAGAACTAAGACCAAGTCAAGGGCGAAGAACCAGCTGGTCTGGTCAAAGAGAAATCCCTCCACCAAGTCTTGGCAGTACCAGAATTACGGAATGTAGCAAAATCAACTCCATTGGACTCCACAATGCCCATGTTCCGAAGAACCTCATACCAACTGTCTAAGAAATCCTGGGGACCCTTTGATGGTGCACTAGTAAATGTAGTAGAAAATAGCTTGGTTAACCGGTCCAACCTCCACAAAGCATCGGCAGACATGGCTGCCCCCTCAATTGTCTGTGCCACAAAACCCGACTGAGCTGCCCCAGTTGTCTAAGGTGCTGGAGTCTGGAACTGAGGAGCTAGCTACTCTAGTGTGTGGGTAGTAGGAGCCTGGGTCCGTCCCCCAGCCTGAGAGATGGTTGGTGCAGTAGGGAGATGACCAGCCTGAACCACGCTCTCCATAAGGCCGACTAAACGGACCAGAGCGTCCTGAAGAACCGGGGTAGCAATGAGCCCCTCTGGACCTGAGCTGGTCCAATTGGAACTTCCTGAGCAGGAATATCACCGGCAAAGTATACCTGAGGGTCCTCTACTGGTGCTGCTGCTCTGGGCTGAGCCCTGGCTCTACCTCGGCCTCGTCCTCGGCCCCTCGTAGGACCTGCAACAGGAGGATCGGGCTGCTGATTGGTAGATGAAGAAGCACGCGTTCTCTCCATCTAAGAGAGAATATAATAGAAAATCAGTTAGCATTTAGAATTCAAACCGCACGACAGAGAAGAAGAAATGTGAAGTTATTCCTAACTTTGAAGCCTCTGGGGATAAGTATAGACGTCTCTGTACCGATCCCTCAGACTCTACAAGTTTTTTTGTGAATTGTGAGACCTAGGCAACCTAGTGATCTGATACCAACTTGTCACGACCTGAAATCCCACCTCCAGGCCGTGATGGCGTCTAACGTTGAACCCGCTAGACAAGACAACGTTACAGGATATTCTGATTTATTCCTTTGTTACTTAGCATTTAAAAAGTGAAATACAAGAACAATAGAAATGAAAATACGGAAGATAAAAAATTCAACAACTTAAATAATACATCTCATGAAAACTTCCGTAAACATACCCCAGAACTGGTGTCACAATTTCACGGACAATCTAAGATTTACTAAAAACATGTGTCTGAAATAAACAAGTGTAGCTGTCTAGAAATACAAGATAAGACAGAAGGAAAGAAATAGATGGTGACGCCAAGGTCTACGGACGCCTGCAGGACTACCTTAGTGTCGCCTGTGGACTGAAGGATACTCCCTCGATCGCTGTCTACCGGGTCCGGTATCATAATCTGTACAACATAAAGAAGTGCAGGTGTAGCATCAGTACAACCGACCCCATGTACTGAGTAAGTACCTAGCCTAACCTCGGCGAAATAGTGACGAGGCTAGGACACGACAAATAATATACACTTGTGCAATTCAATAATATATAATAGAAATAACGATAAGAAGTAAACAGTTAAGTACAAATACGGGGAAACATGCTAGGGTAAAAAGGGGGAAAACACTTATTGAGTAACAGAACATGACAAACGTCTAGTATCAAAATAACAACAGAGAACAAACAAGTGCACGACATCACCCTTCGTGCTTTACTCTCGTTCTCACCAAAACAAGTACACGTCATCACCCTTCGTGCTTTACTCTCATTCTCACCAAAACAAGTGCACGGCATCACCCTTCATGCTTTTACATCATAATATCATGGCACGACATTATCCTTCGTGCATTATCTTTCATATCATGTCACGACATCACCCTTCGTGCTTTTAAACTCACAATATCGGCACGGCATTAAGCTTCGTGCTTTTAAATATAAATCATGGCACGTCATCACCCTTTGTGCTTTACACTCTTCCTCACCCAAACAATAACCAAAACACAATTTGGCAAGGAAGAACCACAATAAAGACCATAATTATACATCTCGGCAAGGTAACAATAACAGAAATATCATCGTCCCGACAAGGGACACAGCTATAACCAATCTCACTGAACGTACAACATGACCAAATAATCCTCAACCGAACAACTAATCAACAGTGTTCACAACCAAGTATTTCCAACAATTGAATAATCTCCAAAATGAAATCTACTTCATAACACAGTGGATATCGGAGAAAAACACATATACTATAAGTTATGACTCACAGGCAAGCTTGCCAACAAGGTATAGGTACTCGTCACCTCAACTATACATCGAACATGATAATAACACGTGTTGATACCCAATTTTTTATCAAATTATTTTTTAATTTGTATATACACCTCCAAAACCGCTCTTTGTAATAACTGGTAATTTTCCGAGATTTTTTCATATTTTTATAAATCCTTTTCCAATTTATTCAGTATTTTTTATTAAATAATTATTCATAAATCGTATTATAAAGAATTTAAAAGTATTTCCCAATCAATATATATCATTTTTAATCCCATTAGGATTTAATTATTTCACAAATTAGCCAATTTGGCATTGTTTGACCATAATTACAATAACTTTGCAACTATGGCCTAATTGTACATTTTCTACCATTTAAATCAATAATTATTTCATTTTATATTTTTTTGTACTCATTAATTACCTTAATTTCATTTATCTAGCATCAATTTCATTTTATATGATTACTAGCTATTTTATTTAATTACTTATCTATTTCAATGGGTATTTAACTAATAGCCATTTTTAATTTCGATTCTAGCCTAATTCTAACCCAACCCATCAGATTTTTTAATAACCCAATCCCATACCAAACCCAAATCAATTCCACCCCGGCCCAATCCCGGATCTATCTGAGTCGTTGATCAAATTAGATCAATGGCCCAGATCCCACCTACCATAATTAAACTCTAAAGACTACCCCCTCCGACCCCTCATTTCCAAACCTCTCAATTTTCTCTCTATCTCTCTCTAGTTCTCTCTAGAACCTTCCCTTATCTCTCCACCTCCAATGGGGTATGTTCGTCTTCTCCGGCAAGTTCCCTCGCCGAAAACTGTGGTCTTTCACTGTCTCCTGTTTATTGCTTCACCCTACACCGGTCTAAGGCACCCTAAGCCCCTCAGGCGAGCCTAGAGTGGTTCAGCTCCTACCTATGGTCCCTCATGCTATCTTCCGGCCTCCTCTGGCCATTTGAGCAAGAGCCATGGTTTTTCCGGCTAACGATGGCAACATCTTTAAGGTGTTACATGTTTTTTCAACTCTCCGAAACCCTAACCCATGGTATTTTCCGATTTTCTTTTAGATCTGTGTATATTATGAGCTTTTTATTATTTTCCTTAAAGTTTTTCTGATTTCTCTAAAATAATGCTTCATCTTCAACTAGAGTTTCTTAACCCTTTTTAAAACACTTTCTCTTCTGATTTTTGGTACTAACCTATGATTCTCAGTATATTTTTAAATGTTTGATTAAGCATTCTCCCTTTACTGGAGTTATTCTGTTAAAAATCCCATTTTTAGGGTCCTGAGTTCATCTTGGTTGTTGTGTTTAGTTGATCTGTGTGTTTCTCATAAACATCCTACGATTCTGTGATTCTTACTTATGTTTGCTTGTTAGGGTTTTTGTGTTCGATTATTACTGACTATATCATGCTCTATACGAAACCCTAACTCATATTTGATATTGTTCTTCCTCACGGTCCTGATTCTAGTTTATTACTTGCTTATTCTTAGTGTTATCTTCTCTATTTCCTTAGAACTATGATATTTTCCTTAAAACTGCGATTCTTAGAACTCTTTACTAATTTTGCATATTTGTGTGACACTTGCCTTATTTGATAACTGATTCCCTGTGATTACTAATTTTTAGAATTATTTTCTACCTTCTGTTATATATAAGTATGTTGTCAATTAATTATATACTTTCCTTAATTAATATATTTTGTACCTAGCGTTAATCACATGCCCTATGTAACGACCCGACTGGTCATTTTGAGCTCTAGCGCGTCGTTCAGCGGTTTGAAGTTGTGAGCAGCTTCGTTTGAGGTATTATGACCCGTGGGCGTGGTCGGAATTGAATTCCAGGAAGTTTAGAATTGATTTGGAAAGAAAATTCTCATTTCAGTAGCCTTAAGTTGGAGAAATCAACTAAGATTGGAATTTTGAATAAACGACCTCCGAATCATGATTTGAAGGTTCCAACAGGTTTTTATGATGATTTCGGACATGGGTGTATGTCTGGCTCGGGGTTTGGATAACCCGGGAGCGCTTCAGCGTATATTCTGGAAGTTATCTTTTTAGAAGGATTTCATGAATTTAGGCTTGAAGTGCATATCAGTGAGGGTGATGTCCGTATGGTGATTCTGGAATTGGGAGCACGATCGGAAGTGAATTTGGATGTCCGTAGGTCATTTTGAAGCCATTTGGCTAAAGATAGAAATTTGAAGATTTTTTTGAGAAATCCGACCGGAAGTGGAAGTTTTGATATCAAGGTCGGAATGTGATTCCGAAAGTTGGAGCAGGTCTGTAATGTTGAATATGACTTGTGTACAAAATTTGAGGTCAATCGGGTGTGATTTGACGGATTTTGGCATCGAATGTGGAATTTTGGAATTTCAAGTTCTTAAAGATTTGGATTGGAGAGCGATTCATCGTTTAATTGTTGTTTGATGTTATTTGAGTCTTCGAGCAAGTCCGTGTTATGTTTTGGGATAGGTTGGTATGATTGGGCGGGGTCCCGGTGGCCTCGGGTAGATTCCGGGCGGTTAACGGATCAAGAATTAAAGTTTGAAGAAGTGAAGATTGCTTTCATCTGGTGTGATCTGCACCTGCGAGGATTTGGCCGCATGTGCGGCTTGGGCGCCGCAGGTGCAAGATTGGGGCTGGAGCTGAGGGACCGCAGGTGCGGGAGTTTGGTTGCACCTGCGGAATCGTAGGTGCGAAGAGGGATCGCAGGAGCGAGAGTTGCTGGGCTGAGTCAGAGCCGCACCTACGATGGAATTTCCGCAGGTGCGGAGCTGCAGGAGCGGCTATGCACCGCAGGTGCGAAAATGGCTGGAGACAGTGGGGTGTTTTAAAAACGGATTTTTGGGCATTTCTTCATTTCTCTCATTTTGGTGTGGCGATTTTAGGAGCTACAAGAGGGGGATTTTCAGCAAGCATCACTAGGTAAGTGAATTCTTCTCATTTCTACGTTAAATATGTGATCTTGCATGGATTTGAACATGAAAGTTGGTAGGAAATTTGGGAAATTTTTGAAGAAACCTAGAAAATGTAAATTTGGAATTTAGCCACGAATTTGAGTATGGAATGTAGAGTAAATTGCATGATTGAACTAGTAGAGCTATCGGTAGCATGTATCTTCAAGAATTTCGGATTTCCAGTCACGTGGGCCCGAGGGCATTTTGGTCTTTTCTCCGAGCAGGGTTGGGAAAGTAAATAATCTGAATTTCTTGTGAGTATTAGGGTGAATTTTCCTTGCTTTTCCATTATGTGGTAGTTTCAGAGCGTTGTGCGTCCGTTGGAGTCATCGGAGGGGCTTGGAAGCCGGTGTGGGAATTTCGGAGCGAGGTAAGTCTCCTTTGTAATTCAGTACTTGCTATTATCTTCGGGGGCTACGTACGCACGAGGTGGCAGGATTCCGTGCATAGCTACTATTATGCCATGTCCGAGTAGCCTAAGACCCACGAGCATGCATTATGTGTGTACCTGTAACCCTGCCTGTAACATTAAACTGCTAATATGACCGAAGACGTAATCGAATGTGTAAAACAAAGCTAGAGTTCATATTGTTAAACTTCTAGAACGAGAATTGGTTCCGCTGTGGATATATGTGTACCTGGGCTGGGTTGTATAATGGAGTATCACTATACTTGACAAATTCGTTTCAAAAACAAAGATTTCAAAACCTATATTTCATGTTTCTTTTAATAAGGATTTTACCACTTTCCTGAGAAAAATTATTTTCTTGATAAAATACAGATTTATTATGTGGATATGTGTAACTTTGGGTGCCTGAGTCGCTTGAGTGATTCACGAGCAGGAAGACCCTGTATTTGTGTATGTATTCGTATGAGCACCTGGGTCGCAGGTATGATTTGCGGACAGGCTAGCCATATTATTTTAACCGCGTCGCATAATCGATTCGCGAGCGGGGCAGGTAGATGCATCTATGGTTCGAGCCGATCGACCTTTTGGCAGTGGACAGTTTATTATTGTTGGTCCGCGCCGTTCCACCCTCGGCATTGCCTGCGCATGATATTTGCTGTGTAGTTGCTATGATATTTTGCCTTATTACTGGCCTGAAATATTAAATTATTGATTGAAATGACATAGATTTAAAGTTGTTAAAAAGACTTTTGGAATAAGTTGTTCCTTCCCGTCGATTTATTATTATTTGATTAAATCACCATGTTGATTATTTGTTAATATGACGAAGACATAAAGTGTTAAACGTGAACGGAGTTGAAAGATATTTAAATCTTGTTTTATAAATTGCCTATGATAAACCATGCTTAGTGTCTCTCTTAAATATTTTAAATTGACCTTTAGTAAGTGTCTAATTTGGCCTCTCGTCACTACCTCTCTGAGGTTAGGCAGGCGACTTACTGAGTACATGTTGCTTTTGTACTCATGCTACACTTGCTGTGCATTTTTATTGCACAGGTACTTTCATAGCAATGTGGAGGATTCGAAGACTTAGGCGAGCTTCATCATCCGGAGGCGATCCGCAGCTGACAGAGTCTCCTTCGTACTGTATCTATTTCATTTAAATTTCCTTGTCCAGTTGTATTTCGGACAGGCTTGTAATGATTGTTGAATTCTTAGAAATCGCTCATGTACTTGTGACACCGGGTTCTGGGATATGTGTTGGGATATATTTGCTAAAGTGTAGTATTCAAACCATTGTTTTTAACTAACAAATTTTTATTTGGTTAATATGTAATAAAGTGAAAGGAAATGTTTTAATAAAGGTTAAAACTGGAAAGTTATTTCAATTAATTAATGATTTGGCTTGCCTGACATTGATGCCCGGCACCATCACGACCTTAGGGATTTTAGGTCGTGACAACATGGTATCAGAGCGCTAGGTTCCCGTAGGTCTCACGAGTCATGAGCAAGTCTAGTAGAGTCTTGCAGATCGGTACGGAGACGTCTGTACTTATTTTCGAGAGGCTATAAGGCTGTTAGGAGTACTTCCCTTCTTGATTCTTCATCGTGTGAGTTGATTCCTGTGAGGCTTATGCCAATGTTCATTCCTACTCAATCTTACGCGTCGCGAAGTGCTTGCTATGGATCAGGAATTTGAGGAATGGAAATGGTGCTATTAATGTAATTCGAGATGCTTTCATGTTTGGTCGTGGTTGCTGTTATGGTCCTGCAAAAGGGTAATATGTTGTTTCAGCTCAATAGATGTGTTTCTGGGAGCCTTAAGGTTGTGCTCAGGTAATGATGATGCTTGCGATTGATTGTCGCGCGATGTCGTTATGATGATAGAAAGTTTGCCTATATGTTGGGGGTGATGAATGGTTTGAAGGGAGGTCTTCTCCGAGTTTGATTTAGAGATTTCGGTGTTTTGTTCCGGCAGGGGGAAAGCCATTTGGATTCTGAATGGTCTAGTTGGAGTTGATAAAGTATGAAGACTAGGTGTCTACAAGTGAGATGGATATGCAGCGGTGACGTGTAGTCGTTGTCATTGATCGAATGGAATGTGTTAAGTTTGTCGGTGCTATGGTTTCTTCGGTTGCTTGGGGTCAGAGTATTGAGAAGAAGTATTGAAGAATGTGGTAGGCAGAGAATGATCCTGAAGTGAGGCTAGGGGGTTGTTCCATTTCTAGGCCAGGTGAAAGAAGCAAAAGTCGAGCAATTGCAAAGTGGGGGAAGCGGCAACGCAGCTTGGAATTTGAAGATATTGTCGCGCATTAATGGGTGTCCATGAGGAGCGGACGGACTAGTAAGTTGGTAAATGAAGCAGGGCGTAGGATGGGGTACTGAAGTCGCAGAGATTGTGCATTTCAGCGTCATTGGGAGGTGTCCGCGGGTGATTTCCATAGGTGGGTTGTCTTCCGTGCATAGGTTAACGATGGCGGGGTTGGAACGTCTCGATGAGGAGTTCTAGTGGCTAGTCGGTAGGAGGTAGAATGTGTGAATGATGCTGGAGAATTTGAGTTTAGGGAGTGCTAGCAAGAGAATTTGGAAGAATTGGACGAATGGGTTGAGCAAGATCTTATCAAAGGAGAAAGGATCTCGGCGGGGTCTAGAGTGGTGCAAGGAGTAGCTTCGAGCTAAGTGGGGGAGTCCCACCATCTGCACTTGGGTCGTAAGGTTGTCTTCGCATAGGGTCGCGGATTGTTGGCGTGTTGGCAAGTTATTTCAGCTAAGGAAAGGAATAAGATGGTAATTGTGCGTGGGATTTGATGTATATGTGCAAAAGTTGGCCCTGTCGGGCCAGGGTTAGGCTTTGGAAGATTCAAAACTTATGCTTAAGGCATGGGCGAGTTGTAAGGTTAGTGACTCAGTCACGTGTTTCATTGAAAAGGGTGTTCCTGTGCTAGGAAAGCCCTGGAGTTGATTGTATTCGGGGCCAGTCGGAGTAGGTGACTCTCAATAGCGGTCCTAGTGAGTTCAAAAGTTAAGAATGAGGCGTTTAAGGATTTCAGGAAGCAGTATGATCGAGAATTGAGCTTTTGCAGAGTAATCTCTGAGAAAAAGGAGGATGGTTGGAATGTTCTATGATAAGTTTCAGCATGCAGGATAATATTGGAAGTGTGAGAAAAATAGACTCCGGATTGAAGAAAATATTATCAGAAGGATATGAGATGGGTTGCGGGATTTGGGCAGCATATTCTCGTGAATCAAGGTCACTCGGGAGGAGTGAGGGTTGAGTTTTCTATGGGTTGAAGGAACTTGTTATTATCCCTGAGGCAATTGAAGATGATTAAAAGAAGATAGATTGATTAGCCATGGTTGAAATGGCACATTTGCAGCAGTGATCGATTCCTTTGATGTGATTTAGTTATGCATGTGGTTGGTACCGGTGTGTGTGGGGTTTGTCTTCCGTCATAATGAATTTTATGTGGGAGCATTGAGTGTTGTGGCCTGCCAGGTGTAGGCGGATCCCAGAGGGGTTATGGTGGTATAAACTACTACTTAAGGATTTTCATGATTGGGTGATAATGGGAATTCACTCGTGTGTTGAGATGGTACTCTTCAATTTAGTCAAGTAAAAATCTTCTATATGATGAAGTGTTCACCCTATTGGTGGTTCGGAAGTTATGATGGAATTCTTGCGCTACCTCATGTTGGCATAATAGGTGCGGTAAGCAGTATGTAACTGAGAGTAAGAGCGGAGATTGCGGTTCGATGTTAATAAGGATGTCATGAGCTCGGAAGATCAAGAGAAAGTGATTTGAAAGTTCAGAGTAAGCCGGTGGTATCTTCAGTGTCACCTGAGATTGAGATTCGGTGGAAGAGGCTTTGTACTCTGGTTATGAGTTCTTGAATTGTCTTACAGTGTAGTATGGCCAGTGGTGGATGGGCAGACTTGTTGCCTTGTGTGGAAGGTTGTGGAAGCATGACCGCGAAAAGATTGTATAAAGTCTGACATGTAGTCACTTGATGGATTTCAGATTTGGACTAAGTATAAAAGAAGTGCAATATATCTTAATTGAGAATTTACGCCTGGAGGGCATTCGGTTTAGTTGATTATGGATTATGGGGTATTAGTCCCGGTGATGATGGTTGTTCTCGTGTATTATGAGAGAAGGTGGGTTAATATGACCCAGGCAAAAGCTATTAGCTTAGTTGGTGCGAGCAAGGTGGCTCGATGGTTGTGGATGGATTTAAATATGATTATGGGCTCCCTATGAGCCAGGCATGTTCCTTTCAGTAGAGCGTTTTTCATGGAAAGGTATTAGAACAACGGGTGTTGTTCCATCTTCGTCAAATTTATGTGTTATTGTGATTCTGCCGTGCGAGCTGTGAAATGGCTTGATAATTTCTTATGTGTTGAGGTCCTGCGTAGTGGGGATGTTATGTGAGCAGGATAGATCTTGAGATCCAGAGTGTATATATATATATATCGCACCTCAGTTGTGCTTGAGTTATGTAGCCGACGACTTTTATCAGTCTCCCCAGGATAGTATTATGCACTTAGCGTGCTTATGATCGATATTCAGTAAATTGTAATAGTGAGCAAATCAGCTCCGTATATATATTTTCTCATGTAAATTTTATGTGTGGATCGGGTGGCACGTCTCCACGGGTATGTTATTCGAATCGGGTTGCACGCGGCAACAGTGTGATGATGAGAAGGGTTAATACGTAATTATTTTCTTATGTCTTACTTCCTATTTTCTGATAAGAATTCATAATAGTTGTGTGAGTTGAATAGTTCCTTCCTGAGTCGTTTCTTATTATCATGTTCGAGTTATGGTCTATTGGCGCTATGGTGTATCATGTGAGGCTATTGCCATGTTTGGGGTGAATTATTGTCTGAGCTGTACATACTGGGTGAGACGAGATTTTCGGACCAGGGATCAATGCGATAAGGTTATGTGAAGTGTATATTAAAGAACAACTACCATTATTCAGGTTCATAATGAAGTGATGATTCTAGTCAAGATGAGGTATTCAAGGATTTTTTAACTCTGCAGTTGAGTATGAATTTTTGCGCATTTCCTCCGTTGTGGTAGTATCGTCAGCATTATAGAAGGATGTATGTATATATATCATGACGTGCATTGGGAGCATCAGATTCGTGGAATTTGGCTATTAAGGTTCAGGGAGCGTCATTGTGGTCAGATGATGAGTTATGCGATGCATGGTTCCGATTCAGCAAGGGTATGCAGTTATCTTCTGGTATATCGTGTGGTAGTTGATACAGTGTTTATATGTTGGAACTAGGTCTGGAAGAGAAATTTCAGGTGTTTGAATGAATTCTAAGCTTATTGTATGTATAAGAGAAGAAATCTCCAGATTTGATGAAGCTATTGTGATCGACTAGGTCGTGGTAGCACGGGCAGGTGCTCGAGGTGTTTAACAGTGATTTCAGGTAACTCAAGAGCAGTTCTTAGCATGTTCGAGGACGAACGTCGGTTTAAGTAGAGAAGAATGTAACGACCCGACCGGTTGTTTTGAGCTCTAGCGTGTCATTCAGCGGTTTGAAGTCGTGATCAGCTTCGTTTCAGGTATTATGACCCGTGGGCGTGGTCGGAATTGAATTCCAGGAAGTTTAGAATTGATTTGGAATGAAAATTCTCATTTCAGGAGCCTTTAGTTGGAGAAAACAGCTAATATTGGAATTTTGAGTAAACGACCTTAGAATCAAGATTTGAAGGTTCCAGCAGGTTCGTATGATGATTTCGGACTTGGGTGTATGTCCGGCTCGGGGTTTGGATAACCCGGGAGCGCTTCGGCGTATATTGTGGTAGTTAGCTTTTTAGAAGGATTTCATGAATTTGGGCTTGAAGTGCATATCATTGAGGGTGATGTCTGTTTGGGATTCCGAGTTTGGGAATAGCTCTGTATGGTGATTCTGGAATTGGGAGCGTGATCGGAAGTGAATTTGGATGTCCGTAGGTTATTTTGAAGCCATTTGGCTAAAGATAGAAATTTGAAGGTTTTTTTTAGAAATCCGACCGGAAGTGGAAGTTTTGATATCGAGGTCGGAATGCGATTCCGGAAGTTGGAGCAGGTCCGTAATGTTGAATATGACTTGTGTGAAAATTTTGAGGTCGATCAGGTGTGATTTGACTAGTTTCGGCATCGAATGTGGAAGTTTGGAATTTCAAGTTCTTAAAGATTTGGATTGGAGAGTGATTCATCATTTCAATGTTGTTTGATATGATTTGAGGCTTCGAGCAAGTCCGTGTTATGTTTTGTGATAGGTTCGTATGATTGGGCGGGGTCCCAGGGGCCTCGGGTGGATTCCGGGTGGTTAACGGATCGAGAATTAAAGTTTGAACAAGTGAAGATTGTTGTCATCTGGTGTGATCCGCACCTTCGAGGATTTGGCCGCAGGTGCGAGATTAGGGCTAGAGCTGAGGGACTGCAGGTGTGGGAGTTTGGTCGCACTTGCGGAATCCCAGGAGCGGGATTTTCTAGGCTAGTCAGAGTCGCACCTGCGATGGAATTTCCGCAAGAGCGGCTATTGCACCGCAGGTGCGAAAATCGCTGGAGGAAGTGGGGTGTTTTAAGAACGGATTTTTGGCCATTTCTCCCATTTTGGTGTGGCAATTTTTGGATCTCAAGAGGGGGATTTTCAGCAAGCATCACTAGGTAAGTGAATTCTTCCCATTCCTAAGTTAATACGTGATCTTGCATGGATTTTAACATGAAAATTGGTAGGAAATTTGGGAAATTTTTGAAGAAACCTAGAATATGTAAATTTGGAATTTATCCACGAATTTGAGTATGGAATGTAGAGTAAATTGCTTGATTGAACTAGTAGAGCTATGGGTAGCATGTAACTTCAAGAAAGTGGTAGGAAATTTGGGAAATTTTTGAAGAAACCTAGAATATGTAAATTTGGAATTTATCCACGAATTTGAGTATGGAATGTAGAGTAAATTGCTTGATTGAACTAGTAGAGCTATGGGTAGCATGTAACTTCAAGAAAGTGGTAGGAAATTTGGGAAATTTTTGAAGAAACCTAGAATATGTAAATTTGGAATTTATCCACGAATTTGAGTATGGAATGTAGAGTAAATTGCTTGATTGAACTAGTAGAGCTATGGGTAGCATGTAACTTCAAGAAAGTGGTAGGAAATTTGGGAAATTTTTGAAGAAACCTAGAATATGTAAATTTGGAATTTATCCACGAATTTGAGTATGGAATGTAGAGTAAATTGCTTGATTGAACTAGTAGAGCTATGGGTAGCATGTAACTTCAAGAAAGTGGTAGGAAATTTGGGAAATTTTTGAAGAAACCTAGAATATGTAAATTTGGAATTTATCCACGAATTTGAGTATGGAATGTAGAGTAAATTGCTTGATTGAACTAGTAGAGCTATGGGTNCCAAGGCGTCCGGCCTGGACCATGGCAGGCGATAATACATGCACGACTTGCGGAATTCCAGTTTAATTGACATAAAATGCCAAAAAATGTAACTTGATCATTTCGAAGAGTTGGTTATGGTTCCTAGGGTCGTATCTGATGTCCCGAAAAAATATCATGCGATCCGGTACCGGCTCCATACCAAGGCGTCCGGCCTGGACCATGGCAGGCGATAATACATGCACGACTTGCGGAATTCCAGTTTTATTACCAAAAACTACCAAAAAATTTAACTTGATCATTTTGAAGCATTGGCTATGGTTCCTTAGTTCGTATCTGATGTCCCGGACAAATATCATGGGATATGGTACCGGCTGCGTACCAAGGCATCCGGCCTAGACTATGGCAGGCGATAAGACAGGCACGACTTGGGGGAATACCAGTTTAATTGCCATAAAATGCCAAAATATGTAACTTGATCATTTCGAAGCGTTGGTTATGGTTCCTTGGGTCGTTTTTAATGCCCCGAAAAAATATCATGCGATCCGGTACAAGCACTATACCAAGGCGTCCGGCCTGGACCATGGATGGCGATAACACATGCACGACTAGCGGAATTCCAGTT
>MDKJ01028508.1:0-14563 GCA_005239525.1 Nicotiana knightiana | reverse complement strand
AACCTTTAAAACTCGGAATTGACCGGACAGGGACCCAGGCGTTTGGGCTCAAACGCCCCCTTAATGCCAGAGCAGACCTGGCTTTAGGGGTCTAACGCCCCACTAACGCCAGGCTGACCCGGGCTTTAGTGGGGCGTTTGGCCCCTAAATCCAGGGTCAGCCTGGCTTTAGGGGTCTAACGCCCCACTAACGCCAGGCTGACCCTGGATTTAGGGGCCAAACGCCCCACTAAAGCCCGGGTTGGCCTGACTTTAAGGCCAAAACGCCCGGCTATAGCCTAGGTCACTCCTTTTCGACTCTTGAGCGTATTTTCGACGTTCATGCATCCATTTAGCTCGGTTTCCATATCCAATGCACCTACACATGAAATAGCCTCCATTATGCACATAAAAAGTGTATTTTTATCATTAACGCACATAAAATGTAATGCATATAACGTGTTAAACCATGAATTCTAGCCACGCATCAAAAATCAACCACAATTTTAACCTAAAAGATGTTTGTTGTAATGACCCAACTGGTCGTTTTGCCTTCTAGAACTCCGTTTCCCTAAATAAGACTCCACGTATGTGATTTTACTATTTTATGACTTGTGAGGAAGGTTAGTTCGGGATTTGGAAGAGTTCGGGTTGAAATCGGAACACTTGGTTCCTTAGGTTGGCTTTAAAAGGCTAAGTTTGAATTCAGTCAACATTTTGAGTCAACAACCTCGGAATCAGGATTTTATGGTTCCAATAGGTTCGTATGATGACTTTGGACTTGAGTGTATGTTCGAATCGGGTTTTGGATGTCCCGGGAGTGTTTCGACGCTTAATAGTGATAGTTGGCTATTTGAAGGTTTAAAGTTCTTCAATTTGGGTTTGAGTAGGTTTTGGAGTAATCGAGCTACGTTTGGAATTCCGAGCCTGGAAATAGTTCCGTATGGTGATTTAAGACTTGCACACAAAATTTGGTGTCATTCCGAGTAGTCTAAGTATGATTCGGCGCGTTCGTAGCAATTTGGAAACTTGATGTTCATATTTTGATTCAATTCGGTTTTGGGGTGCAATTCTTAGTTTCATTGTTGATTTACACGTTTCAATAGTTGGAGCAGGTCCGTATTATGTTTATAGACTTGTTGGTGCATTTGGACGGGGTCCCGAGTGGCTCGGGTGAGTTTTGTACCACCCAAAGCTAAGTAGGAAAAACTAGATTTCCAGTTCTGGTTTCCTTCTTCTCGAACGCGGAAGGACTCTCGCGTTCGCGATGAAGGATTTGGGAAAGCTGGGAAATTATTCTTCGTATTCGTGGTAGGGGGTCGCGTTCGTGAATCTTGGGGATCCTAGGCCTACGCGTTCGCGAAGGCCTTCTCGCATTCGCATAGAAGGACGGGGCCTGGGAGGGGGTCAGTACACTTTACCCTTCACGTTCGCGAGGGAGTTCACGCATTCGCAAAGGGTAGGCCAAGTAAGCCTTCACGTTCGCGATACCCCTGTCACGCTCGCGAAGGGTATTTCAAGGGCCTATGGAGTTTTGCTTTCGTGAACGCATGGCACTTACCGCATTCGCGAAGAAGGGGTCAAATATGCTGCGCAAAACGTTTTAAAAACAGGGCTCATCCATTTTTGAGCGATTTTGGAGCTTCTTGAGAGGGGTATTCACCTAGCAACTCGGAGGTAAGTAAATTCTACCTATTGTGATATAAATACATAGATTATGGATAGATTTTAACATGTAAATCGTGAAAAATCATGGGTTAGATGAAAATCTAGGTTTTGGTAAAAATGAGATTTTAACCACGAAAATGGTTATGGAATGGGATGAAAATTGTATACTTGAGTTCTTAAGGTTATGGGTAACGATTTTCTTCGAATATTTCTGAAATTCGGGCACATGGGCCCGGGGTGAATTTTAGGAATATTTCCAAATTGGATTGGGTAATTACTCTAATAGATAAATTATGAAATTTTGAGCATGTATTAATTAAATTATATGAAATTTGGCTAATTTCGAATTTTTCGGCATCAAATTGAGGCTTAAGCGCAAAATTCTGACTGGGAAGTGAGCTTTGAGACGAGGTAAGTCTTTTGTCTAACCTTGTAAGAGGTAATTTACCCCATATGTGATTTAAATTAATGTTTGTTTCTAATTGTAGGGGCTACATAAGTACGAGGTAACGAGAGTACATGCATATCTACTAATTATGCTTATGTCTGGTAGTTTTAGGCCCCAAATCATGAACTATTGAGATGTTTGCACCCTACTTGTTAATTAAAGTGCCTAAATTATATCAGAACTTGCTAGAGGATTTTTTGAAAGATCGCTAACAAAATTTGTATTATTTTGTGTATTAATGCGTAATAACATTCAAGCCAAATGCTTATAATGTATCCTGCTCTTCTTGTGGAGCGGTTCGAACGCCTCGACAGTAGATAGATACATCTATGGTTTGTGCTGCTCGACCCTCAGTAGTGTACACATTATTCTGGATCGAGCGTACGACCTCGACATAAATCGTGCTGAATAATAATAATTACTCAGTACTTTGATGTTCTTATTGCAGCTTGTGAAGATAAATGCCTTATTGGAAATTATTAAATTGTTAAAGAATTATTTGATCCTGCTTGCTAAGGAAAACTTGTTATTATTCACATAACCTGTGTTTACTTAAATATTTATATCTTAATATTGTTGACCCATAGTAAGTATCGAAGTTGACCCCTTGTCACTACTTCTTCGAGGTTAGACTTGATACTTACTGGGTAAGCGTTGATTTACATAGTCATGCTACACTTGCTGCATTTTTTGTGCAGGATGCATCAGGCGGTCCTACCGGCGCGCATCCCAGATATCTCGAGGCCTAGTGGTGAGCTGCATTCTAAGTCGTTCTGAGGCCCCTAGGGTCTCTCTTTTGTATTTGTGTTCTGTCTATTTTATGTTCAGACAGTAGTTAGAATTTTGTATAATCTACTAGATGCTCATATACTTGTGACACCAGGTCTTAGCACACACACTAGTAGAATTGTGGTTTTGGACTGTTACTTTGGTTATGAAACCACTTATTTGTTTTGTTTATTTATTTAAAACCTTTTGCTTTCTTTAAATCTTGCAAATAAGGAAAGTTTAATCACTCGGAAACTTATAAATAGAGAACTAATCTGCGTAATTCACTATTTGGCTTACCTAGCGGCAACGTTGGGCGCTATCACGACTTATAGGTGAAATTGGGTTGTGACAACATGGTATCAGAGCATTAGATTCACGTAGGTCTCACAAGTTATGAGCAGGCCTAATAAAGTCTTGCGGATCGATACAAAGACGTCTGCACTTATCTTCCAGAGGCTATAGGGTATTAGGAAACTACTTTTCTTCATCTCTCATCGTGCAGTTGATGTGGTACTAAGTATCTTTCTATTACTCTCTTGGTGAGAACTTGCTCTACAGATGTTCCAGACAAGGGAAGAGATGCTCCCCCTGTTGCTAGAGGCCGAGGTAGGGGCCGAGGGAGAGCTCCAGCCCGTGGTAGGGGACGAGGAAGTCCTAGGGTTGTTCCAGCTATGCCACCAATGGATCCATCAGAGGATCCTATCGTTGAGGAGCAGGGAAAGGTGCCTACGGCAGAGCCAACTCTGATAGATTTCACGTCCACACCGGTATTTCAGGAGGTCATGGGACGTATGTTGCGGTTCATGGATACTATGACTCAGGCCGGTTTATTTTCGGTAGACCCAACCACATCTCGAGCGGGAGGGAGAGCACAGACCCCTACTGCACAGGATCGTGGGCATGCAGCTACGGTATATCAGACCCGGGGTGCACTACCCGCAAGTGAAGCCTAACTAGTGGAAACACCTAAACCTGAGCCCATACCAGCTGCGGCCGGTGATCCGCACAGGTTATTGGACATATGGACCGGGCTTCATCCTCCTGCTTTCGGAGGTGAGCGACATTAGGACCCCTAAGATTTTATTGAACGGTGCAGGGACAAACTGCACAACATGAGGATATTAGAGTCCCATGGGGTAGATTTCACTACTTTTCAGTTGGAGGGCAGGGCCCGTAGGTGGTGGTAGTCACATCTTCTCGGTAGACCAGCAGGTTCTCCTCCCATGACTTGGGAATATTTCACATGCCTCTTCTTGGACAGATACATTCCACCCCCTCATAGGGAAGAGTTGCGGTTCCAGTTCGAGCAACTCCAACAGGTCAGTTGTTAGTGGCCGACTATGAGGTGAGGTTCTCTGAGTTGTCTCGCCCTACACTTATGATACTACCTACCGATGTAGAGAGATTGCTGAGGTTTGTCGCCGGATTGCACTCTGGTATACAGGCCACCACGACACAAGAGATGGAGATGGGGACTTCTTATGGGCTAGTTGTGGAGATAGCTCGGAGGATCGAGGGTGTCCGTCAGCAGAGCCGAGAGCAGGCGGTGAGGAACAAGCGGTTTCGATATTCAGGAGAGTTTAGTGGTTCCCTAACTGGGGGCAGAGGTCAGCTCGTGAGGGGTCAATCCAGAAGGCCCCCTTATCCAGCACTGCCACCTCATCGAGGTGCTCCATTGCGACCTTATTTCAGTGCTATGCCAAAGAGTTCTTACAGCCCACCAGCTATCCAGGCTTCCTCCAGTGGTTATTTAGGCCATCAGGGCTAGGCTTCAGGTCAGGAGTCCGTCATACAGAGGGTTTGTTTCGAGTGCGGGGATTTCAGTCATGTATGGAGATTCTGCCCCAGGCTTCGGAGTAAGGCAGTGTAGCAGGGTCAGCAGTCCATGATTACATCACTAGTTTCCCACCAGCAGTCTGGTCGCCTAGAGGCGGAGGGCAGGTGGGTAGGAGTTGTCCTAGAGGTGGAGGTCAATCAGGTGGAGGACAAACAAGTGGCGCTCCGACTAGGTTCTATGCTTTTCCGGCCAGACCAGATGCAGTGGAGTCTGATGCCGTGATCACATAAATTATTTCTATCTGCGGTAGAGATGTCTCAGTGCTAATTGATCCAAGGTCTACGTATTCATATGTTTCATCTTTGTTTGCTCATTTCCTAGGTGTTTCTCGTGATTCATTGGGTACTCTTGTTTATGTGTCCACTCATGTGGGCGATCCTGTTGTTGTGGATCAGATCTACTGGTCCTACATTGTTACTTTCTATGGTTACGAGACTAGAGCGGATCTTCTGTTGCTTGATATGCGCGACTTTGAGATCATCATGGACATGGATTGACTATCTCCATATCATGCCATTCTAGATTGCCATGCCAAGACTGTTACCTTGGGGATGCCAAAGTTGCCTGGATTGGAGTGGAAGACTGGCATCTAATTAGGTTATTTCCTTTCTGAAGGCTCGACACATGGTTGAGAATGGTTGTTTGGCTTATCTGGCCTATGTTCGGGACACTACTGCAAAGACTTCGGCAATTGCTTCAGTGCCTGTTGATACCCAATTTTTTCCATATATATTTCAAAAAAATACATATATACCTTCAAAATAGTGCATGAGCATCAACCAGTATTTTCCCATAATTTTAAAGGATTTTTAATCAATTTATTCCAGCATTTTATTATCTAATAATTACTAATTGCATCACAAATGATTTTATAATAATTTTATCATTTATATTTATATTAAGCTATAATTATTTTATGCCTAATTATATTTAGGCTATAATTGCAATAATTTTGCAATAATAGCACATATATGCATAATTACTTCATTTACACGAAAAATGAATTTTTATATTTTTATAATATTAAGTAATTATTTTAAATTATTTTCATATACAAATAACATTTTTCATCATTTATTAATTATTTTATAAATTATTTTATTAATTTAAGTGAGTATTTAAAACATATCCTTTTTTATTAAATATTTCGGACCTACCCAACATCACAATACCCTATCAGCCCAATAATCCAATTATTCAATACCCATCACCCAAACTCAACTACCCATACCCATACCCATACCCGTCTGATTAACCCGCCCCACTGAGATCAACGGCTCTAAACCTTCAACCCCTTTTTAATATACCAAACCCCCAAACCCTACCTCATTTTTTCCAAGCTGCCGCCTTTTTATTCTATACTCCACTCTTTTCTCTCACCCCCTCAAACCCTAGCCCTGTCGCCACCATTTCTCCTACTAGAAATGGAATAATTCTCCGATTCTTTGCCTTACCTCCTTACTTACTACCCGTCTTTGATGTTACTTGACTTATTTTCCTCAAAAGGAAAGTGTATCTCAAGAGACTCGAACCAGATCTGGTCCAGAATCTCTTATATTTCTATTATTCCCGTCTATGTTCATCCCAATACCTGTAAGTACGAATATTTTTTCGTATCTTCCAGTTAGGATTTTGGATCTCTGGTTCAAATCAGATTTTTGGTTCATTCTGGTTTGCTTTAATGTTATTATTTACCTTTCCACTCACGAATCTGACTATTTTTGGTTGAATATTTTACTTACCCTAAAAGTAGGGTCCAGATCTGTCAAGATCTGAAACGATTTCTTATTTTTTGACATGTTTTCTTTAGTATTTCAGTATCCTTATCTCTATGTTTTATAGTTTGTGATTGTTTTATTTACCCTAAAATCAGGGTTTTTGATTTTAAAAAACGAATCAAATTTGTTGTTTCATCTCTGTGTATCTATCATTTCTGACTGATTTTACTTACCCTAATTGTTTCCGTCTATATGTCTTTACATTTTTTCCTATTTTATTTATATTAAAATTTAGGGTTTTCGATATTTAATTATTTTCCTTTAATATTTCTGTTTATCTGTCTCTGTGATTCTTGCCGTTAATTATGGACTAATTTATATTTTCCCTAAAAAGACTTTGAAATCTTTACTAAGGTTCCATTATTTCCTTTTGTGTAGTACTTGTACTTCCTTATTTGGTTCGATTTACCTTTCTCATACTCCCTACCTTGTTTTGATCCGGCATCTTGACTATTTGATTGACTCTGTGTAATACTTTCCTTAACTTGAATAGTACTGGCCCGATTTTATGCTATTTTGTCCCATTAATTGATTGACGCCGACTCTAATTGATTCTGAAGTTATTCTCATGCCTTATTTGTGTAGGACTGATTCATTACCTTACTGACTACCTCATTGAGACTAGAAAAACCCCTTCCTCATTCCCTTTAGGAAGACTCGAATCCTGCTATTCTCACAAAAACCTAAGTTCTCTTTGTTCTCTCTTGTTCTGATTTCTGTACTAAGTGGTTATTATTTGGCCGGCTGAAAGACAAGGCCAAATTATTCTGGAATTTAACTGCTATTGCACTTTTAGTTGCTTTCTTCTCAACTGGTATGCCCTAACCTTTGCTATTCCATTCTCTATGCTTTGTTTGACTGGCCTGTTTCAATTCCCTAGCATGATTCTGCCCTTTCTATGACAATTTGATGATATTGTTAACCTAAGACTAAGTTATTTCAAATAATATGAATCCTCTCCTAAGATTAAGGTTTAGTCTGTTTTCTTGCAAGGTACTGTAAACATGTGATCATTTGTTTGTTGCCTAACTCATATGTCCTGTCTTTTAATTCAAATGTTTTTGCCTAATTGCTTCTGTGTTTTAGCCATGACTGTTTTGAAATACTAGCATGAATACCTAGCTTAATCAGATGACAACTTTATCGAACTATGTGCTGAACATGAACCTTGTTTGCTTCTTGGTGCAGTTCTACCTGCAACACCGTGTTCTGAACTTTCTTTCTTCTGAAATTGAACTATTTTGAAATCTGCCCCTTTTCCTTTATATACTGGTTTTAAACCCCTACTTTTAGTCATTTAGGTTCTCAACCACCCCCAGTGTGAGCACTGCCTAGGGTCCTCGAGACTCCTTTGAACTCTGACACATTAGGGCGGGTTTTCCAATCTTTTATGAGTTACGTTTTGAATATGGTTCTGGTGTGAGCATTACCCGGGGTCCCTGAGGCCCTTGGGAACTTTGACACACTGGAAGCTTGACTTTTAATGTGCCATGGATGGATCGTTACTATACTCCAAAGCTGTTCTGTTGGAAGGCCTGGTTCCCAGGTTTATATTGGGCCTATGAAGGCTTCCTATAGTGTAATGGATACTATTATGTAATTTATTCATTCTGGGTTGTAATAATTTCTGTAATAACAGAGTTGGGGTTGATTAGTGAAAGCTGGGGGTTTTCCTTCTATTTTTGTTAAACTTGGGTAGAAATTCTGCCTATAGGTTTAATTATTTTGACCAAGTCATGTGATTGCTACTACTTGTTTAGAGATCCCGCCTATAGAAATTTCTTGATTGTGTAGTTCTTGTACTTTTACACTCGCATATTAGAGATCTTGTTATTAGTCCTTTTCGTTAATTCTACATTAGAAATCCTGTCCTAGGATCCACACATTTTTTAAACCCCAACGTGCATTAGTGACCATGTCTACAAGATTCTATTTGCTTGAAATAATAACATTTTCTGGCAATCTGCTTAAAATGCTGCCTACATACGATTAATAGATACCATGCTTATAGGAAATAAAGATCAATCCAAACCTAGAATCATGCCTATAGGATTTAAACTAATAGATATCATGCCTATAGGGTGAAATCAGTTTTCAAACTTAGAAGTCCTGTCTATAGGAGTTTAAATCAAGTCAGTAATTAGAAGTCATGACTATAGGAAGTAAAGATAAGTCTCAACTTAGAAATCCTGCCTATAGGGGTTTAAATCAATTCTGCAATTAGCAAGCATGCCTATAGGACTTAAAAGGAATAGAAACTTGTCTTTATGAGTTAAAATCAGTAGTTCACTTAGAAACCATGTTATAGGTCTATAATAAACTCGTAGAAACCATGCCTATAGGATTCCGTTAATCAGTTCTGAGTTCGACCAATTCTGGCTATCACTTAGTCAAATATGTAAGGGTTGCTAATGATTCTAGGCCTAAAAATTGTGACAGTTTGCTGCCTGGAAGTGCCCAGATTCATGCTTAATAAATTCAGCAGGTCAACAAATAGGTCTCAATGATCGCTTTAATAAAACTGTTTCTTTACATTCTGTTTCTGCTCAAATAGATATCCTACATATAGGATTCTAAAATTAACAAAGTATGCTGATTCAATTGCGTGCATTTGTTGCTTATGTGTGGAGGCCAATGTGAGCCCTTATTTGTTTCTTTACATGAAAGTCCTATTTGTATTTTGTTTGTCGCCTAGATTTCTCATTTTTAAGTAATATAGGTCATTCTAGAACCATTCTAAATAGAGGTCCTAATACCTCCAGGGCTATAGGTAAGGGACGAGCAGTGCACGCATAAGGAACGAGCTAGAAGCTATTAGAACACTTAGGTAACAACTGAAAGATAGTAATTGGGTAGTAAGAGATGATAGCCCGTGCGCTAATGCTATGAGTAACACTCCAACTTGGGGAAGTTACAAAGTATTGCACGGAATGATCCTATAGGCTAAAAAACCTAGGACCCTTCCCTTTAATCCCGTTTATAGTAACTTGTATTGTCCAAATTGTTTTCCTACCCTTTTAGACTAATTCGCTTAATTTAAGTTCGGCCGGGAACCACCGATGTGGACCTCGAGGGGTGCCTAACACCTTCCCCCCGAGGGGTAATTTGAGTCCTTACCTGATCTCTGGTGATGCAAACTGGTTTATGAGTTAATTGCTCTAGGTGCCCTAATGCACCTTAATCAGTTAGGTGGTGACTCTTCTAATCCCTTACCCAATCCCAAAAAAAAGGAGTTGTCCCAGAAATGTCGAAACCCGATTTCGCGAGAAAAAGGGGGCGCGACAGCATGGCGACTCTGCTGGGTATATTTCTAGGCTCTTACCATAACGAACCTGATTTTTGTGAATTTGTCTTTAAGCATGACTTTATTATTCTGTCAATACTTGCATACCCCTTCCCCTCCCCACTTTATGTGGATTTATTTGCCTATCTTCAGTTATTTACTATTTCTCTTTCTTGTTTTATTACTCTTTACTGTGGAAACTGACTTGTCTCTTTGTTTTCTTTCTTAATTGCCTTTACAATTATTAAATACCTTATTTATCATTTTTCATCGTGCAAATACGTGACAACGTGCTATTGTCTGTCGCATAAATCATGCCCAACATCATATTCCACTCGTGCGTAATTAATACTATATCAACTCTTGATGAGTGTTTGCACCCTTCTTATATCACCCTATTTGAATTTGGAAAGGATTATTTGCGGTAAAACTAGTCGATCAGCGGTGCAGTCGACATTTTCGTGCCTTTTCCCCTCAAGTCGTCTGCTTGAGGGTACCAGTCTAGACTTCTATAGAAACCTTACTCTGATTATAACTGTACATGAATCATGGTCAAACCTAGCCTGGGTTAATATGTTGTCCACATAATAACCCTTTAAGAAAAGACTTGTCCAAAGTCTACCGGGGTTTCTATAATCCCAACGGACACAACCACGATCTGTGCATTAATTTGGAGAAATAAGTGCCAATATGCTAATCATTAATGTATAAATAGTCGCATCTGGAGGGGAAAACGGTCTAACTCTATTTGTTTTGTAGAAAATGAGGTACGAAGTCTCCAGGTTCAGCATGGTCCGTAACATACCACCATTGTTTCTAGATTGGTGGGAAGATCTTCTGTCAAGTGATAAAAACCATGTGAAAAGAGTCCTTGGGAACCTACTTTCCTTATTAGATATCCAACTAAACAACATGTTGATCGAAGCTGCTACTATGTTCTGGGATGGATAAAGGGTCGTATTCCGTTTTGGCAACATAGAAATGACCCCTCTTTTGGAGGAAATAGAGGGATTCGCTGGACTACCTTGGGACAGTCCCGGTTTATTGGTGATGGAAAATTGCACTCCTAGAGGGTTTCTGAAAAAGATGGGTTTGAAAAAGAATGACGACCTGGTGTGTCTGAAGAAGTCCTATGTACCCTTTGACTTCCTTTATAAGCGATACTGTCATAGCAAATCCTACCATATCTTCCATGACGAGTTATCTATCACTTCCCTGGGTTGGATTCATCGCAGGATTTTCGTGTTTATCGTCTGCTTCTTGGCTATGATAGTGTTTCCAAGCAAAAAGGACAAAGTTCACACTACACTGGCCATGGTAACCAAAGATTTAATGGGGGGAATCGAGGGACAAACATATACTATTGTCCCTATGATTTTGAGAAGATTCGCAGTCTAAGCACACATGTGTGCTAAAGATTAAAAGATTTAGAGTCTAGGCACACATACGTAAGGGATAGGGGAGTCCTAGGTTGTTTATCCTGTAGGATCACATCAATGCAATGCCCGATAATCACTCCTCAGAAATGGGCTATGCGTGGAATTAGCGCACCGGTCATCATATCCATATATACCCTTTGCCACACCTTAGTGGTTATTTAAGCGAGTGTTGTTTAACGACCTCTAGACGTGCTATTACCCGTCCCTTCTTAATGGTCTTGAGAAAATTAGGACCTCTACCTATAGGCACTTCTAGACAGACC
Source organism: Nicotiana knightiana (assembly GCA_005239525.1). Classification (NCBI taxonomy): domain Eukaryota; kingdom Viridiplantae; phylum Streptophyta; class Magnoliopsida; order Solanales; family Solanaceae; genus Nicotiana; species Nicotiana knightiana. Next base: position 3,098 of record MDKJ01028508.1, on the reverse strand, counting down.
CCCAAGGTTTAAAAGGAGAAAATACTAGGCCACAGGCAAGAAGAAATAGGACTTTAGCAAATAAAGGAAGGAAAGAACAATTAAGAGGCTCAGATTTACCTCCACAGATAATGCACGTAAACAACACACCCCAAACACAAACAAGGGCAGTATTATTAAGCAGGATCCTAAAACATGATGTCTAAGTGAATATCAAAACACAAGAGATATGCAGTTTCTATTTTATAAACCCAGAAGCAGGACCTAATCAATTTGCCTACTGATTTTAAAACTTGTGTCTTAAACAGTAAGCGCAACCAAGCAGTGTTCCAGCTTTTTAAGAGATTGATTACCTAAGGCTTGCCTAGGCGTGGGGGTTGTGCATAGTAATTACCAGAATTGTAAAAAACAGTTCAGGGGTTGTTTTACCTAAAACATGTTGTTCTAAATGATATAATTATGCAAAGATTGTTACTAGTTTTATTAAGGGCAAGACAAATAGATGTGACACTGTTTCTACCTTTTCGTGAGTCAGTAGTTAAACTAGGCGTGGTTAAGCAGATGTAAGTGAAATCCTAGAGCAGGATATCTAATATGCACATATAAATGCAGGATGGCTAAGACATAATTTCAGGATACACAGAATTCCTAAAGGCATGATTTCTAAAATGCACAAAGAGTTACAGGATGATGGAAACATGATTTTGAATGCACATGAGTAACAACTTTTATGTTAACGTTGTCTATTGTCCTAGGAGCAGGATTTCTAAGCGATAAACATAAAGCATGGATGAGATGCTGAAATAGTAGACATGAAATCCTAGGAACATGGTATCTAGTGCATGCTTGGCATGGTTTAAATGAACATACTGGTCCTAAAACATGAATTCTAATGCAGATAGAAACAATGTAAATCTTAAAACATGATTTCCACCCGATGATGTTAACAGAACTATATGGCTACCCTCTCCACTTCACTAGCCATCCCCAATATCTGTTTACAAATAATTATTACAGACCAGCTGAGTAAATTACATAAATAGATAAGGTAAAAAAGAAGTTAAATTATAGGGAGCCTGAAAAACAGGCCCAGATTCCCAAGACCTCAAGAGCCCAATTTTTTCATAGCCTTTCTCATATCCGGGTGTGTTAGAGTTCCCTAAGGACCTCAAGGGAGCAGTGCTCACACCCAGATTTCATAACCATATTTGAGTAAGTGCAGTGTGGAAGGGCCAGTCCCCATGCATCAGAGTTCAGAGGGATCTCACAGGAATCCCAAGGCAGTCATACACTAGAGGGGGCAGAACCTAAGGACCTAAGAGTAGAGTGAGAGTGCTTGACATAGTTTTGAAAAGGTTTTAACAGGAAAGACAGTGTTTGAAAAAGACTTAGTTGAAACAGATTTATAAGATAGGAGAGTTGTTTAGTAAAAAAAATAGTTTTTTTGACAAGAGTAGGACAATTAACAAACAGTAGACTAATCACAACACAAACAGATTCAGCACATTCAAATCACAGTCCTTCATACATGGGTGATGGGAATTGGGGACACATAGAGCACATAGTATACAAGAGCATAAAAGTTCTTGTAGGGGGTTTATGTGGATTAGGGGATAGCTAATGGTATCAACACAACATGAATTTCAGAATCAACACAGAATCAGACAACTTAGGATACAAATTGCTTTGCAAAGAAAGGTTCATACTAGAAACCAGGTAAACATAAGATAGAGCAGAGTCACATCGGGACATACTACAAGGGGGTAACATATTCATAAGCATACTGATCCTAAGGGGGAGTGGGACATAATATAATATGCTAGATGAACAATGATGTAGACAGGTCAATTGCATGTTGAACAACAAAACCATAGATAGAAACAGATCTGAAACATGATAAACTGAAGCAGTAAAAGAAACATGTTGGTTTTGGGACTTGAATTGAAATCAAAACATACCAGTAAAGAGATAGTAAACACAAAGTGAAGAATATGAGAGAACAATAATTAGCCTTGGCTTGCAGCCGGCTAATTCAGAACTGTATCAAGTAACAAAGAAAGAAAGAGAGTAGAAAAGCTTTGAGTATGAGATTGAATTTTTGAACTAATGTGTTCGTGTGTTTAGTGTCAATGAGAGAGAGAATATATAGTAGTTTGAGAGCAGAGTAAAATAAGGTAAAGGAAATCAATCTTCAATAATTAAGGAAGCCAAAGAATCAGTGAGGCACAAAATCAGCAAGTCTTCCCTTAATTAAAGGAGTAATTAACCAACTGTAAAGAGCAGGAAATATTTAAGGAAAGAAAATTAAGCAAGACTTGGGTACAGAGTAGGCAATTAGGGGTAAATACACAAGGGTTCAATTAAGGAGATAATTAGTAAGAATTAGTAAATAACACGGTTAATCAAAAAATAAGGTAAGAAATAATTAAAAGCAGTAAAAATATGGAAACAATTGAGAAAATCAGCACATAGGTATTACCATAGCAAATCAGTGAATCAAGGACTAGAAATAATACTGATTTTGTGAAAATACCATAGGTTTCCATGAATAAAAAAATAAGCCAAGTATAAACAAAGAAAAAAAAATCGAATCTGAAACCTTAATAGAGACATACTAGGGTAAAATCATCAGGTATTCAAATTAGACGAAGGAGAAGCTATGCAAATCAAAGCACAAAACCAAAACGAGTAGCAAATAACATGGACCAACTCAGAATCCAAACAAAGTGTCAGAAAATTGGGGTTTTTAGCATAACTAGTTAGGGTTAAGGAAAAACTTAACAAAATCAGTCGAAGCACATAAGAAATAGAGGATTAAACACTTAAAAATCAGAAAGCGTTTTGAAGAAAAGGATTTTCAGAAACCCTAGTTTAGGAAGATGACAAGCCACTTCGAAAATTAGGAGATTTCATAATAAAACCAGTGAATATAAGTTCAATTTATCTCAGATCTTTACAGATTTGAGAAGTTTCGAAGACGAAATTAAGGTTTCGAGAAAATAACATAGAGATGAAGACATATGCGTAGAAACCCATAGTTTTAAAGTGAAATAGATAGATCTTACTCAAAATCGAGCCATGACGGCTTGAAACAGGAAAGGACGGGCCAAAGGTGTAAG